>PVIJ01016353.1:11956-33129 GCA_004024925.1 Scalopus aquaticus
CGAGAGGGTTCTCCAGAGACAGAGTGGGGAGCAGAACAGGCAGATCGACGGAAATACACTGCTGAGGGGAGCAGCGGGCGAGGCAGGAGAGGTCTGCCACGCCATGTGGGAATCTCCCTGGCCGGGCGTCGAACTCGCGTTGCCGCTGCCGACAGCTCCAGAGTGCAGCGCTTAACCACTGCGCCACCAGGGAGGCCCTCATTTAATTATTTACAGATATTCATGTATTTATTAAATAAATGTGCCATGTGTCTGTACTTATACATAAGTTAGAGGAGCGGCCACTAAGCTGGTCTGGCAGGGACCACTGGAGGTGCCACACAACGGAAGGGGGGTGTGGCGCGTTCAGTCCCAGCACCCACTCCCTTCCTCTCAAACAGAGATGAGTGGCTCAGCACCAGCTTGGGGTCCCCAACCCCACTCCTTCCAGATCTGATGCTACCATCATTAGGACCAGCTTAGGGCTAGGATCCCCAAAGCCAATGGTCCCGGCTGCCCCTCGGATCTTTGGGGTCACACGGCAAGCGCTGCTACCCCGAAGGCCAGGTGTGCTGTGACAGCAGCCAAGTGGGTCAAGTGCACAGGGACCAGTGGTTCCTGCACCTTCGCATTGGGTTGGCCAGATGCAGTGGGTGGATCCTCCAATATGCTGGCCTAGCCCTGCAACCCCTATAAATGCCAGGACCTACAGCCTCCTCCAAGGCAGTGGATGGCACTGGAAGGTAGAGCTTTCACCCTTTCATGAAGGGGGGTTGGTGGGAGGACAGGGAGGAGCAGAGGGGCAGTGATGAGAGCAGAAAAGATTGGTCCCTGAGTGTGACCACTTCTGAACTCTGGCCAGCTGTCACTGGCTTGTGGGTCTCCATCCACTGCTTCTGCTCACCGGCGTGCCCCTTCCTCCTTCACAGGCAGCTCCAGGCTCTCATTGGAGGAACAGCCACCATCTTCCACATGGGGCTTTTGGCTTAATATTCCGCAACATGGGCCCTCCGGCGGCAGGCCAGACGGCGACTGCAAGCGCGGCCTATAGACTTTCTCTCCCCGCTCTCACAAGTTTAACCTCCCTGTGGATAAACCCCACTGTTTCTCCCTGTCTGTTTCTGAGTGGTGTCCAGCAATCACAGTGGTCCAGGCAGGACCCACCCCAATAGGTCATCCTGTTCCCCCTTGGCTTGTTCAGTAAAAGGAACCCAGAGCCTGACTAGGGCAGTTCTGCTAGGACAGGCAGCCTCACTTCCACTAGAAAGCACTCGAGGCCTCCCTGGTGGTGCAACGAGTTAAGCGCAGCACTATGAACCCGTCCGGAGCCACTGCAGCCTGAGTTCAATACCTGGCCAGGGAGATTCCCACATGGGGCAGCAGACCTCTCCTGTCTCAACCACTGCTCCCCTCAGTGGTGTACTTCAGTCAATCTGCCTGTTCTGCTCTCCACTCTGTCTCTGGTGAGTCCTCTCACCACCCCACACCTCTGGTCTACACCCCAGTTCTTGTATGCATAAGTAAATAAATCTTTTTTTTAAAAAAAAAAGCACTCACGGTGAGGTCAGTTAAGTCAGGCAGCAACTAGCTTCCTGCTGGAAAGTACTTATGCTGTAGGTCTTCCACCCCACTGTCCTGGGGCAAGTTAGCGTCACCCTTCACCAATGGCACCGAGGTGAGTAAGCCCACAAAGGCCCCCCATAAAGGCTGCCAGACTCCTGCGGTCCAGCTGCAGAGCCTCCAGGGAGGCTGCATGATTAATTTCAGAAATTCAAACAATAGTCTTCTGCTGTTTAGGACAAAAATAGTACTTGTTTTATGTAAATGGAGAAATGATGCTTTTCTCTTTGTAAAACCTTTGGAGGCGGGACAGAAAAAAAGGTAAGTCACTTCTCAAAATCTTCATTAATCTATTTTAATCTATGCTTATATTAAAAATGAAGTTAGAAGGGAAGCACAAAGGAGACATCAATGAAGATTAGCCAAAAACAGGGATAGACCATGAAAAAAATAATTTGAAAGATCGTGAAAAAAATAATTAGAAAAGAACAATTCATTGTCAGTTAAATAAGCTAATACCGTATGTATAGTATGTTCCCGCTTTTATTGAAAGTGCATATCTTTGGACAGAGGGAAGCAATGAAAAGAATAAAGACCAAACCACATTTAAGGGTAGGGGCCTAAGAGGTTGTGTCATTTTCGAAATGGGTTTATATAATTCTGACAACTTAGAATTATTTTCCATTGTGTGTGCTACTTTAGTAAAAATAGCTTTAAAATATTAATTTAAAAAAAAAAGGTTCCATGAGGGCAAAGTTGCAAATTAACAAAAAGTTATTTTAGCTACAATTCATAGAAAAATTCTGAAAGGGCAAGTAAAAGTACTATGATCCCCATGAAGATTTATTTTGGGGAAAGTATTTTTTTAAGCTGATTGGTAAAATGAGTGTTGAGGACTGGTTTTCCACCCCCTGCTGAATAATTACTAGAGACCAAAACACAGAATCAGGTCAGAAGGTCTAAGTTTGGGAAAACATATTTTGGAGAAAGGAATCTTTCAGAAAATAATCAGGCAGAAGGAGACACTCAACAAAACAGACTTATCAATGAGCATCCTTGCACTCCCATCAACTCCAGCACCAGCACAACACCCCTCCCCTTTAGAAGATCCACCTTCCTCTGGAAACATGAAAACCTGCCCTTTCCATGCCAGCATGACTTGGGGTGAGATCAAAGTGGCTGAGAGCATGTCCCCTCGAGCACTTCAGCACACCACCTGCCCTCCCCTTCACAGCACTCTGAACGCGCAAGAAACAGTCCACAGTGCTTCTCTTGTTTCTTTAGTTGGGGTCTGCAAAAAAGTACTATAGGCTGTGATTTCCAGAGACTGATTTCAAAGAGAAAAGACATTCACCCCAAAATTGGAGGGGTGAGAGATACAGAACCAGCTTTGTATTTTATCAATGCCTTAAAAAAGTATATTAACATTTCAGAAGCAGGAAATATAACCAAGACATACACAGACCAGAAACTCAGCAGTGAAAACTATTATATCAATTCAGTGATACATACATCACTTTATATATATATATATATGAAGACTTGACAAAACACTCATGATTTAAAAATCAGAACTTTCCAATCAAAGTTAAAATGTTATTTGCTGAATACGTCAAAGAACATCTTCTGAAAACAAGGGTAAACACAAAACACTGTATTCTTCAATACTTTTTACACTGAGTATGCATTTTTTAAAAGGACTGCTAAAAAATAAGCACGTGTGTACCTGAAAATTGTGAAGTGGGTGATTCTTTTAGGAAAATTATTTTGTAATTCATTTGTTGAATAAAGACTATAAAGACTATAAAGCAAAATGAATAAAGACTATAAAAGCAAAGAAATATACTCAAAAGGTGCCAGTTTCAGACGCCTCACATACCAGTTATAACCCAGACTTCCCAAGAAGTAATGGGAAATTGGAATCTTTCCCAAGTCTTGGGAAAAGAGACAAAAGCACAAAGAAACTGTATGTTAACCTCACTAGCTTTGGCAAATCTGACATGTAAAGAGTGACATACGTGGGGGCCTCTCCCTGGTGGTGTAACGGGTTAGGCTGCAGCACTATGAGTTCAGGTATGAGTTTGATTCCTGGCCAGAGAGCTTCCCACATGGCACAGCAGACCTCTCCTGTCTCACCCACTGCTCCCCTCAGCAGTGTACTTCAGTCGATCCACCTGTTCTGCTCCCCACTCTGTCTCTGGTGAATCCTTTTACCACCCCCACACCTCAGGCCTGCACACCAGTTCTTTTATGCATAAATAAATAAATCTTTTTTAAAAAATGTCATCTGGTTTCAATCTTTATTTCTTTGATCCATGCATCTTAGTTCACTTATGGTATTTAACTGCCTTTTTTTTTCAGTAGGATTGTTTTTTCCTTATCTGAAAAAGCACCTTATAAATTAAGCAAATTAACCTTATGTCACATTGCAAACATTTTCCTGAGAGAAAAACTAAATACCGCTTTTTCCATTTTATTTATACCACTTGAAATAAAGGTTACTTAAAAAAATCTCTCTGAAGTTGGACCTCCTTGGTGGCCTACGAGTTAAGTCTCAGTGCTATCACCACTAAGACCTGAGTTCAATCCCTAGCCAGGAAGCTGCTAACCCACATGGTGCAGCAGACATCTCCTACCTCACCTGCTGTTCCCCTCAGTAGTGTATTTCAATAGATCCACCTGCTCTGCTCCCCACTTTGTCTCTGGTGAATCCTCTCACAATCCCCCCCCACACTTTTGGGGGCACCCAATTCTTCTACAAAATAAACAAATATTTAATAAAATAAAAATGTCTCTGGAAGTTAAATGTAATATCAAGTATGAAAAATAACAGAAGAAACTGCAGAAAATACCTCCAATTCCAAGTTCAGAAGAATAGTCACCATCATTTTTCACCTAGATGTTCTTTGTCAGTATAATTTTAAAATGTTTAACAGCTATCTTTTAAAAAATGCATACCCACTTAAAATCACTGCTCAAGGAAAATTACTAGATGAATATAGGAAAGTAACTACACGAGTATAATTATATTCACTTTAGTTGTAGAAATTTTACTCATTCCAATATTTAAAAGACTGGTTAACTGGTAATTATGACAATAAGATTATTTGTTAAAATACTACAAAGTCATTCTACAGTATATCTGATGACATGGGTGAAGAGTTGTGACCTGTTAATAAGTAGAAAAAGTACACATAGCATCTCTGGGGTTTTTTCCCCTGAAAAATGAGAGTTTTTTAAAAAATTATTTATATATATTTTACATCATTGTTCCTTTTTGTACAATGTTTGCTTTCTTTTCCCAGGTGTAGTCCCCCTAGAATTTCCATCACCAGTTCACCCACATCTCTATTTTCAAATGAAAACTACACTTATTTAACAAGTCCCGCAGTCTAGACACTTACCCAAATATTAACAATGATATTCCCTGGGTATGAGATTGTAAGTGATCTCTTATTTCTTCTGTTTTACACATTAATGAACAAGTATTACACTTATAATTGTAAAAGTTTAAAATTCAGAAATATAATAGTATAAGCCTCTCAAAATAATTTTGCACACAGGCTTAAGTTGCAATTGTCTTTCAAAAAGTTAAAAGGGCCTTTCCTGCACTCAACTTTTAATCCCACTATTACAGTTGGGGTAATAAACACTTAATTCAAGGAGTTTCACCCATTTTCCTAGGAATCTTAGGATCTAAGGAGTAAGGCCATACTTACATTCCTGGCAAAACAACCAAGTGAAAAATGCAGCCCAATGACAGTTATCAGAGTTAGTAATCAGCTCAGCAAACACCAGAACTGCTATAAATCACCAGGCAAGACCAACATGAGACTAGAAAAACTGGTAAAGGAAATGAGAGTCAAACAAAATATAAATGTCAAACACTTAAAAAAAGTTGTCAAACTCACTAGATGTCGGAGAAGAGCAAAACAAACATGATTCTACTCTTTACCCAGTTTGTTTGCAAAAGCATAAAGATGGCAGTAATCCCTTGTGTATTAACCTGGGATGCAAGAAATGTGTGGCATATATGTTAAGTATGTGTCAAAACTTTAAAATGCAAAATTAAGTCCTACCAAAAATGTAGTCTAAAGAGTCAAGGAAAAATGCACACAGATTTCCATTTAAATTCACCATTGTATTATGTTGGGGATGAGGAATTGAGCTCATAAACTGAATGTCCAACAATAGAAGGATTTGTCAAAAAAAAAAAAATGAAGCATTCAGTACAAATGAGCTGTTAAAAGACATGTTTTAGAAGTACTTTAATGATTTAATCATATGCCTGAGATGCACTGCTAAGGGAAAAAACAAAAACAAAAAAACAGCCTTTAAAAGCCCTGCATGATCTCTACTTGGAAACAAATAAAAATATACATGTGTGTACATATCCACACATACACAGAAACTGAATTTCAGTATAGCAGAACATAAGAATATTTGAAGAGTAAAAACAGACTATTTTATGTGTACGTTTTCACCATAAACCTAATACTCCTCAATATCTAAGACAACAGTCCCACTTCCAGTTAGTTTCCCAGTAATTGTGATTTTCATTCTGACCAAAAGCATCATATACTTCAATAGTAATTCCACCATAGCTTCAGTATCCTCTATATGACAATTCCTAAAACAGCTGTGAATTCCCTGTATATTCTAACTCAAATCACTCTATATCCTATAGCAAAAAATGCCCAAAACCAAAAAATTCCTGAGAAATCACAGACCCTCTCCCCAGGGACTCTGTTCCATCCCTGCTTTCTATTTAGTGCAGAACAACTACACAGACCCAGGAGGAAGTGAAGAGCAAAACCATGAATTTCTCAAGGGAACATCAATGATCACATTAACTTAAGAGAAAGTACACAAACAGGGGAGTGTGAGGAAGGGCACAAATTTCATCTAGAGGCATCTTTGTGCTTGCCCAATAGACACCATGAGCAAAGTTCACCCTCCTGAACTGAAAAAAATTTTAAAGATGAGAAGTTATCATTGACATTAAATGTTAACAAATACGTCCAAGGAAAACAGTGAGGCTTAGATTCCTCTGTGAATCTTATGACAGGTCAATGTGTGGAAATGGCAATGGGTAGACAACAGAAAAATATCAGATCGGTGGTGATACAAGGAATAGTCCCCTGTTAGAGGCCTCAGGCTGAGTGTAAACAGGGGCTGAGTGTAAGCAGTGGCTGTGTCCATCGGAGAAATCAATTGCCTCCATGCTGTCCCCGCCCAGCATCATTTTAGTATGATAGAAAAAGTGGGCTGTGTACATTTTATTAAACTTTTTTGTTAAGTTTTTGCAATAGTCTAAAAAATGCTTTCTCTGATGTTCTGAGTAAAGAAAATAGAATATTAGCACTTTAATTTTTTTCTAGTAAGAACTCTTCCTGTTTAAAACCAGTTCGTTCAAAGATTTTTATACATTGAAATAGGAGAATCTCATTAAACACTGTTTAAAAGTTGACATACTGACCACCTCTTCACATTCTTCACCAAATGGACTGACAGCTAGTAAGCTAAACATTTCCAATAAGTAGTATGTTCAGTCAACTACACAGAGGCTTTAAACATGGTAAATAATCTGGATCTTAGCTAACTTACAGCAATGGTTCTCAACTAACTGCACATGAAAATCACCTGGGAAATTCATTAAAACTGCACACCTTGGGGCCTCCCTGGTGACGCAACGGGTTAAGAGCAGTACTATGAAGCTATCCAGAGCCTCTGCAGCAAGAGTTCGAGCCACTGTAGCACGAGTTTGAGCTCCGGCCAGGGAGCTTCCCACATAGCACAGCAGACCTCTCCTGTCTCGCCCATTGCTCCCCTCAGCAGTGTACTTCAGTCAATCTGCCTGTTCTGCTCCCCACTCTGTCTCTGGTGAATCCTCTCACCACCCCACACCTCTGGCCTACACCCCAGTTCTTGTATGCATAAATAAATAAATCTTTAAAAAAAAACAAAACACACACCTCAATCTATATTCTGTGATCAACTGAGCCCCACCATCTGGAAGACCAGGCAAGAGTTTAAAATTTGTTGTCAAGGTTAAGCGCCACCAATTTGAAGTCTGTCTTTCAAATCATGAGAGCAAGTACAGAAATTCTGTGTGCTGGGGCCAGCAATCTTTTTAAATTAAAAGGGGGGGGCGGGGTCTGAGCACACTACACTAGGATTTAGAAGAAAAATTGAGAATGCATTGTTCCCAGTGCAGATAAATATTGTCTGGTGAAATTTTTCCAATTAAAAATATGTAACTTTTGGCAACACTACCCAGATTGAACTACAGATTCAATGCAATCAGCAGCAAACTGCCAAGTCTGCCTTTGTGACAAAAACTGACAAACTGATGCTAAAATTCAAAGGGAAAGAATCAAAATAATCTCGAAAAAAGGAACGAAATTAGAAGACTCACTCTTGCCAATTTTAAACTCACACAATTTAAAACTTCACACAAAAAAATGTAAAACAACAAAAAGGAAAGAACAAACCTTAAAACAAAAAGTGTAGGTGTAAGACAGAAGACTACACATATAGGCAGATGAACAGAATTGAGAATCCTGAAATAGACATTTATGTAAAAAGTGTTTATTATCAGATAATTTTCCACACCAGGACAATTTGATAGGAAAAAAATAGCCTTTTCAAATGGTGCTGAGACAATTAGAAATCCATACCATATACAAAAACTCAGATCAGAGACCTAAAGCTAAGAGATTAAATTAGAAAACATCAGGGTGAATCTTTGTTGGATTAGGCAATAATTCCTTAGATAGGACATCAAAATTCCAAGCAATAAAAGGAAAAAGATAAGCAGAACTTCATCAAAAGTTAAAACTTGTGTTTCAGGGCCTGCCTGGTGGCTCAAGGGTTTAGTCTCAGACTAAGAAGCTATCCGCAGCCACTTCAGCACGAGTTCGATCCCCGGCCAGGGAGATTCCCATATGGCACAGCAGACCTCTTCTGTCTCGCCTGCTGCTCCCCTCAGCAGTATATTTCAGTGGATCTGCCTGTTCTGCTCCCCACTCTGTCTCTGGTGAATCCTCTCACCACCCCACACCTCTGGCTTACACCCCAGTTCTTGTATGCATAAATAAATAAATCTTTAGGAAAAAAGAAAGAAATCTTACAACTCAATAGACAGCTCAATTTTAAAATGGGCAAAGGATTTGAACAGATACTTCTCTAAAAATGACACACAAATAAATGGCAATGAGCACATAAAAATATGTTCCACACCATTGGTCACTAGGAAAATGCAAATGAAAACCACAATGACATCCTATTTCACACCACCAGAATAGCTACACACACAGGACAACAAGAGTTGGGAAAGGGTGTGGAGAAATTAGAACCGTCACACACCACTCATGTACCCACTGTGGAAAATTTAGCAGTTCCTCAAAAATATCAAACATAGAATTACCACCTGACACAGTAATTTCACTTCTTAATATTGACCCAAGAGAATTGAAAACACGACCACACAAAAACCTGTACTCTCACATTCACAGCAGCATTATTAAGAATAGCTCAAATACAGAAACAACCCAAAGGCCTATCCAATAAAACATAAGCAAAATGTGCTGACACAAGCCCCAACCATGGAGACATTCTGCTAACAAAAAAGTCTATCACAAAGATCACATTACTGTATGATTCCATTCAAATGAAATGTTTAGATAAAGGCAAATCCATGGAAATACCTAAAAGATTAGTGGTTGCCAGAGGCTAGGGAGGGACTAGTGTCAAGGTTCCTGGAGGATGATAAAAATGCTCTGAAGAGAGATAATGTGTTGGTTACACAATTCAGTGAGCATACTAAACAACCGAAGCACACCTTTCCTTTGAAAGGGTGGATATGGGCCTTCCGGTGGCATAGGGGTTAAGTCTCAGCACTATCACCACCATGGGCGGAGTTCCATCCCTGGCCAGGGAATTGACCCACATGACGCAGCAGATTTTTCCTGTCTCGACTAGTTATTTTATGCATAAATAACTAATAAATCTTTAAAAAATAAATAAACAAATGTTTGGATATGAGTTACCTTAATAGCGTTTTTTTTCCCATGCTCATTGCTAGTTTGTTATATTTTCTTAATTTCATGGTATGGTTCAATTTCACCAAATAAGATGGTGGGTTTTTTTAAGTTTTTTTGCTTTTGCTTTTTTTTTTTTTGTAGGGTTTTGTGTTGAAAGCCCCTTCCCCATCAGTCCCACAGAACTTCATGTGGCTCCTTTACCTTATGATAGTACAAATATATAACATTTCTGATTCAAGAGGCCTTACTTCTGAGCCATATATTTCTTTTTCAGAGCTGTGTATTTCATGACCAGATGACACATCAAAAAATGCAGAATGTCACAAATAATTTTTTCTTCATCAAACAGGATAGAAAATATCCAAGGGCCTCCCCGGTTGCGCAGCGGTTAAGTGCTGCGCTGTGGAGCTGTCAGCAGTGGCGACGCGAGTTCGACGCCCACCCAGGGAGCTTCCCCACATGGCGCGGCAGACCTCTCCTGCCTCACCCGCTGCTCCCCTCAGCAGTGTGTTTCCATCGATCTGCCTGTTCTGCTCCCCACTCTGTCTCTGGTGAACCCTCTTGCCACCCCACGCCTCTGGCCTATACCCCAGCTTGTATGCATAAATAAATCTTTAAAAAAAAAAAAGAAAATATCCAAAGACACAGATTATGAAGTTCATATACTATTTGGTAAAAACTCTTTTAACCTCTCTCTCTCTTTCTCACATACACACACAAACACACATACACACTTACGTACACCAATGAAGACTCAGTCAAAACAATCTGGGAAATCTATTTTAGGAGAGCTACTAACACCTACTCAAAACCAAAACAATACATAACAGATCTCAGAAAACAGAAATTGAAAGTTGAAGCCACTCTGGAGCACTAAGCACTGAATGAACACTAGGAAACGGGCATGGGCTCATGTCTATGGGTCAAGTGAAATAGTAAAGTAAGAGTCCCTACCCCATCTAGCTACCAGGGGCCTCTGCCAGTGAGGTCTCCGGCACATCTGAGAGCTAGGGGGTGCAGGGGTGAGCGTCACTGGGCACACACATGCAGGGCCCAAACTCACACTGGGTGTCAAGAGGCAAGTGAAAAAAGGAGAACTTCAACAGAAAGGGCAAAAATCAATATTGCTAGCGTATTCAGTTTATCTTCACAGGGACGAAAGAATAAAGGAAGAGAAACCAGAACCCACACAACTTCTGAGGGAGGGAACATTTTCAAAGACATCGGGCAGAATCCCTGACACAAAAGATGCCAACAGCTGCAAAGCTTGAAACTAGAAGCCCTTGGGATGAACCTGAAGGAAAGATATAATTCCTCCCGGCAAGAAATTTGAGGTCATCCTCAAATCAGCATCAGCAGGGAAACTGGGCTTTATTTGGAGAATTACAATTACAGGACAGATTCTCCCAAGAATTTCTGTGGTACACTCAATGTCAAGGTGATGAAGTTTATTTATTCAAAAACACTATGTATGATCGTGTTGTTCAGTAAAAGAGACACTGAACAGTGAACACTTGGAGAGCTTATACAATAATGCATTCCAATAAATACTGAAAACATGGACCATCAAATTAAGCCTGTTCTATAAACACCCTACAATTTATTAAAAAGAAATGTGTAAGAAAAAAATCATCATTTTCTGCCACTCTGATCACTGAGCTAAGAAATCCAAGAGGATTAACCGAAAAATATAAACAGTGTGATAAAGCTGTCCAAAGACACAGTGTGTGCTCTTCCACTCCACGGACACACAGGGCAAGCCCACTCCATCCAGGAGGCGGCCAATGACTGTGGGAGAAAACACGGCCTCTTAAATAATCTTCCGTGCACAAAATTTCATGGCAAAATTAGTCTGTGATACATTTTGAAGTCAACTGTGTTACAGGATAGGAGTCGTCTAGATTCCCCAATTCATGACTTAGCAGAAAATTGTGAGCAAGAAATAATTTTGTGAGGACACAGATTGTGGCTAGCATTAACTACCTGAACTGTACACGTGCTAAGTTACCCTGTGCCAATCAGGTAACAGGCAGGAAGGAGGACCAAGGGGAAACCTCATTCTAGAAAGCACATATTTTCCAGTATCAAGCAGTAAGGCATCTCTAAGTAAGCAGTAAGTAATCTACAGATCATATACTAGGAAAAAATCCAGAAATGATCTATAAGGATCTGCACAGATCCATTATTTGTTTGTGGACGGAACTTACTATTATAAAGATGACAAGTCTCCTCATAGTAAACATATATTTAATTAAACTCCCATTAGAAGTTATTTTGAAACCCTAAACTGAAAAAGACGGGGAAAAAAATGAGGGTAGGCACATAATGAAAATAGCAAGGTCATAGCAAAGGAACAGACAGATAAATGGAATGAAACATTAAGTCCCGTGACAGATCAAAGGATTCAGCCTATGATTAAGGTGTTATTTTTAAGTTAATGAGAAATGAGTGAATTAATAAATAAATGGTACTGGAATGCAGAGGAAAATAGTTCCTACCTCATACCACGCTAATACAAATTATAGCAAAATATTTTTTAAAAACTAAGAAATGTGGGTGAATGTAGAATCTGAGGGAAGAGAAGGCATGGGGAAAAAAGGCTGATAGATTTGAAATCAAAGCATAGAAAATTTGCAACTCATAACAAAAAAAAATGCAAATCCTAATAGCATATTCCTCAAATAGTGAAAGCAGGATCAAACACAACACATCTAGTACGACAACTTTACTCAAAGATTAAGGAGGAAAAATGTTTCACATTAAATCAAGCACTGAAATTTCTGAAACGGAATAAAAGACTTGCATTAAGATTTCAAAGTGCCATCCTTGTTATACTCCCTCACACTTTGAAATAGGCATATAGTTCCCCATACCATACTTCTGTGGAATAATCTATGAAATAACATCTTCATATACAGAGTTTTTGATAACAAAATAAGAACTCACAGTTTTCAGCACTTTCATATACTGTGAAACAGAGTACAGGGATAAGGAAATTTTTTCCAGAAAGGACCAGAGAGCGAACAGTTTAGGCTGGCAGGATATCTGGTCTCTTAAAGGGGCGTAGCTAGATTGGTTTCAATAAAACTTGACTTAAAAACAACGGTGCCCTGGTCCCATTTATCCCCCCACCCACCCCACCCACCCAACCCCCCCTCCCCCAATAAATTACCAGGCTCCACTCCAGACTTTCTGAATGAGAAATCAAGTTTGTTTTTAGACAAGAGACAGTACCCTCAGGCAGGTGATCTGTCTTTGAAGACAACAAAGATTTTAGCCAGGTTGCAGAGGAGGAGAAAGCCAAACCAAATGGGACACTAAAATCTCAAATCCAATGGAACATGGGTGGAGGAAAAACCATTCACAATCCTAGCACAAGAGGCATGTGATGAGGGGCTTCCCTGGTGGCACAGGGGTTAAAGTCTCAGTGCTATCAAGCTATAACCTGCCACTACAACATAAGTTCGATCCCCAGTCAGGGAGCTCCCACATGGTGCAGCAGACCTCTCCTGTCTTGCCAACTGCTCCCCTCAGCAAGTGTATTTCAGTAGATCGACCTGTTCTGCTCCGCACCCTGTCTCTAGTAAATCCTCTCACCCAACCCCCCGCCCCCGCCACCTCTGGCCTACACCCCAGTTCTTGTACGCATAAATAAATAATTTTTTTAAAAAAAAAAAAAGGCATGTGATGAAGTGATGGTCAAGAATAAAAAGGTTAATGCAAATTTAATTAAATGAAGGATAGTGGTAGGTGTGGGTTTACCTGAACTAAGGAAAGCCACCTCCTCAAAGACAGGCTGTAAAAGAAAGGTGCATATGTTGGTGTGAGGGCTGCAGAAAGTCCCTACAGAAACAAATGGAGGAACAGAAGGAATTGAGGAACCCAAGCTGGGGTGCATAGAGGAAACACCGAAGCAGGGGATGAATAGGCAGGTTAAGAGGTCGACAGGAGAAAGTGTGAGCCCGCTCTTTAGTCCTCAGCCCCTTCCAGGCACACCTCCATGCATGCTGTCCTGGATTTTTCTAGAGTCACTCTTCTGGGAATCTGGCCTTCCAGACAAAATTTAGTCCCCATAATAAAGTGTCAAAGGACCGTTAATTTTACACACCCTTTCCACCTACCACCATCCTTAACTGTTCCAACAATCAAGCCCTCTCAGCTCATGGTGTTCCCTCCACCTGGAATGCTGTTCCCACTTCCCCCACCCAACTCTACTTTCAACCCTTAAAAGGGGTCTTCAAGAACTCTGGGAGTCCTTAAAAGGTATCCCAGAATACAGAGGCAAAGAGGGTTAGAGTCTAACTTGCAGCTGGTCAGACAAGCCTGGGGTCAAATTCTAATTGTAATACTTTGTAATTAACAGACATTAGTGAACAAAGACGTGCCAAAGCAGAGTGCCTGACACCAAATTACACTAACTCCAATGCCCTCTTCTATGCCAACAAGAACTTAGAAGCCCAGAGCTTCAGAGAAGACCTGAGAACTATCAACTGCCGGTCCCAAGGTTTGTTGGAGCATTAGGAGAATTTAAGACTCAGAAGTTAACTTAGAGAAGTTAACCAAGCTCTGGTTCCTTCACTTATAAAATGCAGACCAGAACCACCTTGCCTGCAGTTGTTAGGATGAACATAACTGATGACCACGGGCGCTATCATTATTGCATTAGCCCTACCACTTGGTGCTAGCTGCCCAGTCTTTCTTGGGTCTTCTGTTGCTTGCAGCAGCTCCTGGATGGAAGTATATCTCATTAACTGCCACACATTCAACTTAGAACATGGGGTTTCAACTCTAAGATTTGCGTATATAAGTGAGAGAGCTTGTTGTCCAGTTGGGTGAGCTCCACCAGCCACTCACTGAGATGTACCAGGTCAACTGACATAAGGAAGCCTGAACATCAGCTACTTTGGACAAAACCTAAAGAAAGAACTGAATGAAGAAGGCTTTCCTGTCCGCTGAGCCAGACAAGCAAAGGCCCAAGGCAACCCTGACCTCAAGGAAGGAGGACACTGCAGAACTCACTGAGACTGCAGAGAGACAATGAATAAGGAAGAATCTGAGACAATGGTTAACAGGAAGAGGCTGTGAGCTGTAATGTGAAGTTGCTGAAAGTTAATAGCAGAGAGGAAACTCACGTGAATCTCTATCAAACTATATACTGCTCACTACTGCATTCATTACACTTGAATATTTAAATATTTCTGTATAGAGTGCTTGTACAAATCATGTCTACCACACTTCCTGGGATTTAGGAACTTGTCAAGGGTCATTTTTGATAAATACAGATTTTTGCTTTATGTGCTATTTTTAGATTCTGCACCCCCACAACGAGCAACCCCACTGAAGTAGTGCAAGAAATGGTTAATGAATAAATAAGTAGAAATTTCACAGGCAGCCTTGGTAGTCAGCTAAACTCTATGCCAGGGACTTGCCTGAGGTCAGGGGAGAGAAAACAAAGACAGCAAACTTCCCAAGATTTACATTTCCATGAAGAAGAACCTCCTCCAAAACACCCACCCTTCCTTTACCACAGCATTTGAGTTGGCAGGTTGGCGTGACAACTTAACATGCCCTAAAACTGCCCCTCTGGCTTCTCCATTAACGGCCACTTTCCTCCCAGGTGCTCAGGTCAGAAATCTTGGCACTGCCCAAAACTCTCTTCCTCACTCCCCTGCATCTGGTTCATCAGCAATCTCCTCAGCCTCTCTTCAATGTCTTCTCATAGTTCCCCCAATCCTACCACCCTGGTCTGACCTACCACACTCTGCGGTGCTGTCCTCCCCAGCCCTCTCTGTCTACCTTCATTCTATTCTCTCATACAACACCCAAGGTGTCCCTGTTAAAAATCTATCAGTTCATGTCCCTCCTCTACTCCAAACCCTCCAGTGGCTCCCACCTCAACCCCAAAGTAAAATCCAAAGGCCTTACTATGTGCCCGATGGGTTTATAGGATCCAACTCCCATTGTCTATCTGACATCAACCACCAAATTTTCTTCCTGCCTGCAACAGGGCCTTTGCATATGCTGTTTCTGCCACTGGGAATGCTTCCCTCAGATAGTCACATGACTTCACGTCACTCATAGATGATCCAGGCTTTCCCTTCCAAAAATTTCAGCTCCCAAACCAACACTTAACCCCCTCAATCCTGCCAGATTCTTTTTTTTTTTTTTAAGATTTATTTTTTTACGCATACAAGAACTAGTGCATAGGCCGGAGGTATGGGGTGGTGAGAGGATTCACCAGAGACAGAGTGGGGAGTAGAACAGGTGGATCTACTGAAGGACACTACTGAGGGGAGCAGAGGGCGAGAAAGGAGAGGTCTGCTGCACCATGTGGGAAGCTCCCTGGCCAGGGACTGAACTTGTGCTGCAGTGGCTGCGGATAGCTTCATAGTGCTGAGACTTAACCCATTGTGCCACCAGGGAGGCCCCATTCCTGCCAGATTCTTATTCAGAGCATAGAATATCACCTTCTGCCTCCCCAAAGTGGGAGCTCCAAATGGGCAAGAAACTCCATATGTAGAATCCAGAGCACCAAAAGACTGCCTGGCACACAGTAGGCACTCAATAAATGCATTAAATGTGTAAAAGGTCTATGAAAAGCACAGGTGACAAGCTAACCTCAATTATTAAAGAGCCAACAATCTATAATTTGCACCATGATAACGGGGTAGGAATAGCAAAGTCAGAAAGAAAATGAAGAGAAAGAACACTAGTTCAAACCCCTGGGCAATAACACACAGTTTAACCTGCAGCAGAAATGTTTCCTAGCTAAAGAATAAAAGAAAGTCCAGACATGCAGCCTTCTGAGGAGAGAATGACTAGAAGAACAGCAGGATGTGAAAATGAATTAATGAGGTTACCCAGCATTGGGAACTGGTATGTGAGAGTTTTTATAGGCAAAGCCTGGAAACAGGTCAGGGAAGGGCTGTAAAATGTTAAAATTTAAAGGCCTAAGAGGATTAAATAAAATAAGTTTTTAGAAAGATTTCATTTACAAGTACAAAGTACCATATAACTGCAAGTTATTACCACTGACTTTTAACTCCCTCAACCATAATGGAAAAATTCCTTAAGCTACCAGTGGTGCCAAAAATGAACACCCCCCCCCAATGGGGATTTAATGGAACCCAAGGTTGTCGTTAGCGACAATGTCAGGATTTTCAATCCAAGAACTGGATCTTGGGCTCCTTGAGGGCAAAAGACTGGGTTTTATTCAACAATGATTTGTTCAACTTAGTGCCAAGTTCAGGGACAGACAGATGGAAGGCTACACGAGCTCTCCCCTGGAGCCCCAAACTCTGCATCGCCAAGTCCACCAGACTTGCCTTCGCAAATGGAATAAGCAGTGTGGGACGAAAACATGCAAAACCTTCCATGATGCTCTATCCAGGTACTTTGATAAACATTTTTGAAACATCCTAACAGTCAGACTCAGCTGAATTGACTGTGCATGGTCTGAAAACACAACTGTCATGCAACCAACTAAAAAGAAAAATAAAATCATCAATATGGAAAGTTCTTGAAATACCTATTTTCTTTAAAGAAAAAAAAAATCACTTCCCCCCTCCAACCCAAGAAAACAAAACAGAAATGCCCTGGTTTTCAAAGAAAGAAGCTGGACGCCATTTTGGCAAAAGGAAGAGTCTAGAAGCAGATCTATCAGGCTCAGGCTGTGAGGTGAGACAGGTAACTGGCTGGATACACCCACTCACCTCCTTTTAACTAACAGGTGTGTCATAAAGACTTACACTGTGCACGCCCACTGCCAGTCTTTCAAGAGGACAGTGCCCAAAAGCTATTAAATTTTGAATGAGTGAAAAGAGATAGGTTCACAAGTGACCCTGACAGCATCAACCATCACCCAGTAGACAGAATTCAGAATTTTGATCTGAAAGAATCTTTATAAATCTCACCTGACTCAAACACCCTCATGGAGGACAGTGACATGTAAAGGAGAAAAGGCAAGTGTAGACGACCGGAAAAGATGAGGCCCAGTCCAGCAGCATTGAAAGGTAAAACCATAAAAATAAAAATGCTCTAGTCACCCCTGATTCGAGTTTCTGGCTTTAGAGATGAAGAAACTGGCCTCCTAAAGTCACATGGCCAATTACTGACAGCTCAGCCCAGGCTGTCTGGGGACTCCCAGTCCCAAGGCCTTACACATCCACCACCTTCTCTGCACGGGTGACCCAAATGTCAGCAGGGACAGCATCTTCTCCCTCCCCTCTCCCAGCACTGCAAGAATACAAGTAAGAGCTACTGCTAATGCCCAGACCCAGAAATCCCTTAAGGGTGACTTTCTTCCACCTGCAGTTGCCCTCATTTACCCTTTGCCCTGACAATCAAGAATTTCCCATCAGTCATGCTTAAAACCCCCAGCCTGTAGGCCGAGTTCCTGTCAGCTAACCATCAAGGGGACATGGGGTGTCAAAGGAAGGAGAAAAATCTGCGCCCTTAAAGTAGTCACACTCGAAAATGTCAATTTCTCTTTCCAATAAGGTGGCAGCGAGGGGGACCCGCGACCCCGGAGGGACAAGCCGGAGAGAAGGAGAGAAAGGCCGTGGGGTCGGAGCAGGGGCTTCTTAAAATTACTTGGCGCAGCCTTTTGCAGGAGGGAAGTAGAAATGTAAAAGGGACCCCCACCCCCAGACCGCCGCCCCTTTTGATGGCCCTGAATCCCCGGGGCGAGCGGATGCCCGCGCGCACCTCCTGCGGCGAGGGGCGAAACACCCCAGGGCAAGGGGGCCAAGGGTCCAGGAGGAGACGGCGCCGGCCAGCGCGGTTCCGTAAGGACCCCACTTGCCTCCCCGCGGTGCGGCCTGAGGGCCCGAACCCCGGTGGCTCCCGCAGCGGGCAGGGGTGAGCGCCCCAGGGACCGGGGAGACCGGCCAGGGTGGGGGGGCGCAGGCCGCGCCGCGGGGCCGGTGACAGCGCGCGGGGACCGTGCCAGGCCGGCCTCGTTCGCGCGGCGGGTCCTCGCGGCCCGGCCGGGCAGGTGGCACCCGCAGGCTGGGCGGAGGGCGCGGTGGCCCGGCTCTCACCTGGCTGCAGTTCGCTCTGCTCCTGTCCTGGCGCTGCGTCTCAGAGCCGCAGTGCCCGCCGCCGCCGCCGCCTCCAGTCCCCGCGACAGCCGCCTGTAAAATGGCGCCGCGGAGGGGCGGGTCGGGGGCGGGGAGCCGCGAAGCCGCCCGCCCCCGCGCCGGGCTGGGGCCCACCTCCCTCCCCGCCCCCGACCCCCGCCCTCCGGCCTCCCCCTAAGGGAGGGGCTGCCCCCTCTCACCGCGGAACCCTGGGCCAGGCAAACCTGGTCTGTCACCCAGCGCCCCCCCACGCCCCAGCGTCGTTCTTGCGCCCCCCACTCCACGTTCCTTTGATTTCCCTCCCCAGCTTAGAAAGCGCCCCCTTTTCGTCCCCTCCCATCACACCTGCTCCTAGGGACTACCTGAACTGCAGAGCACTGGCCCTCGAGTCTCCACCTCCCGATATCCCCTTTTTAGCCTGCTTGACACTGAGCCCTGTGATCGCTCCGTGAAGATAATCAAGCAGTTTACGCTGCATTGGGCTTAGTGGGTTGAATGTTTCAAGGCAATTTCACCGAGTCTCCCGTAAGCCCGGCAGGTTTATTTTAACTTATTGAAAAAGAAGTCCTCGTGACATTACACAGACACGGGGATACAGACCGAGGCTTCGCCGACTCGGAAACCCGTGGGGATCGCATGTAAATGCCATTTGTTTCAGTGGGGCTGGGGTGCAGCGCGGTAGTCTGCATTTCGGAAAGGCCCGGAGGTCATGTGCTTGGGGAGGGGGGGCTGAGCAAAAGGCCGCAGTTCAGTCCGTGGCCCTCAGTCTACGCACCCCCCCACCCCTTCATTAAGAAGCTGAGTGCCTCCCCCTCCTGTCTTAGAAGGGGGCTACAGAATTTGCATTTCTGACACATGCCCAGGTGCTGCCCTGCAGCCACTGCTGAAGACTATCTGAATCCCTACCCCAAAACAGAAAAAATAATAATAATTAGCACTTTCATAGCACCTTCCATCTTGAAACCACTGTCTTGGTTGCTATTACAACGGAATATAATAAGAGTTGTGAAAGGTGTCTGACCGCACAGGTCGGAGCAGATTTTATCATGGGGAAAACTCTGCCTGTTGGACATGGTTGGGGGAATTCAGTGTCAGAGGTGTTCCACTCATCAGTGGTAGGTGGGTATGTGTCCAGCAGCTGAAGGAATTTCCAAAAGAGGATAGTCAGTATCTTTGTGATTCAATCATGAGCAACCCAATTTACTTCTCCAATAACCTGTATTTTGAAAGTACAGTGGTGGGCTTGTGGGATTCAGTACACCCTGGAAGCCCAGTGTTTCAATTCCCCTTGAAGGTGGAGAAAGTCAGGGGTAAGATTCTGTGACCAGCACTGTAGAGAAATAAATGTGCCTGTGCATCTAACATCCCCGACATTCTTATACACCAGCGAGAGCTTTTTCCATGCAACTTTTTTGGGGAGGATCCAGGCAGGGGTCCTATATATCCTGCTCAGCAAGAGGTGTGAGATCTCAGATAAAAGACGGTGAGCTAAAGCTTGAATCTTCAGTGTCTCCCTCCCCTTCCCTAGAAATTTACAGATTTTCTCTAGCCTTTGGGAAAAAGAAAAAAAAAACACAACTTTCACTTCCCCAGCCTGCCGGCTGTTTCCTTCCCCCCTCCTTCCCCAGTAGTCCTGAGGGGCAGTCACTCCCAGCTTATACAGACGTCACCAGTGACCTTCTAATTGCCAAATCCCATAGCCTGTTGACAGTCCCTTCTTTCTTTGATGACTGTAACATTCCACTGACTTCTTCCTTCTTGAAGCCCTTTACAAATGATAATACCACTGGGTTCTGCGTGTCTATACTTCCCCTCTCGCAGTGGTAGGAGTTGCCCATGTTCACCCCTTTCCCTAAGATCTACCTTTCCCCTTTTTTTCCTTTCAAAACCCAACCAAATATCATCCATCTCCTCCAGGTTCCCAAATTCCCTCCAGACAGGACAAACATCCTGAATTTCCAGACACACATTTCGAATGAAACAACCTCCCCTGGATATCATCCAGGAATTTTAAATACAACATCTCCATTACTCATTATTCTCCTCCTACAAACTTGTTTCTTATCCGGTTCTCTTATTCGCCACCAGAACCTTTGAAGTCGACTTTGACTGCTTGTACCTCAGCTCCCATGACCAGTCTGTCCCCTGTGGTCCTTCCCAGCAGGGAAGTATGTCCGGAATTCTCTTCTTACATCTCAGATCCTCATTCACTCTTCTCTGAATTTTCAAAAAAACCTGCTTTCTGGCCTCTTGGCCTCGAGTTTTATCTCCCAAAGCCTTCCTGTTATCATCCCTAACACAGAATTTGTTACAGGGCAACCCCGATATACAATGGGGTGCCTGACTGTGGGTTCTCACCCGTGCGCTTAAAAAGGACTTATAATAAGAACAATTGCAGGCACTCACAAAAAGGTTAATAAAAGGGTTTATTTACAAAAGGAAGGGAAATAAAAAAATGAATAACTCGGGGACAAAAGAGAAAGTGAGGGAGAGAGATAAATCTCCAAAT
>PVIJ01016354.1:0-33036 GCA_004024925.1 Scalopus aquaticus
AAATACTTCCCCTTTGTGCTGATCATCACTAGATTCCCTTAGGCTAAACCCAAATTTATCTTATAGGTGTTGCCTTCTAACTGAGGACATACTCCTCTAATTCTTGACCCTATCATTAACTTTCTGCACAAATAGCAGACATTTATAATTTTAAAACACAGATTGTATTGAATCTTCTACTTAACAAGCTCTCAGGCTTTCAGGTATATAAATAAATTAAAACTAGTGTTCTCTAACATTTTGTGGTCCGCTCACGTATTAGTACGTGTTTTTGTCACTAGTATCAGGTGGCTGCTCACGTATTAACACTTTGTGATCTGTATTAGTACGTATTTTTGTCACCAGTATCAGGTGGCCACTCATGTATTAATACGTGTTCATCTAGTCTCCGTTTTTTCACGCCACAGTGGATTTATTTGGAACTATTAGGAGCTGTTTCTTTGATCGTACTCAGTCTAGGAGTTTTACACATTGTTTTGGTGAAAGTGTAAGATGTTTTATGAGAGATATTACAGTTTTTTTAATATCCAGTAGTTCAGGAGTCATATGTGTTTTATTGAATGCTTATATCATTCATGCGGTGGCACAGAAAATGGCCGGCCCCAAGGGCTGGTAAATTAAAAGGGCACCAGCACACAAAGTATTAAGAGCATGCAAAGCTTCTCATAATTTACTAATCTTTGTCCTTTTTTGTTATAAATTTATTACGTAACATTCGCTTTACTGCTGCTACTATTACTACTACTACTGTCACACACACACACACACACACACACGCACACACACACTTCCTTGATGTTTCTGTCTGGAGGAATTTCTTGAACACTTCATATACCACATTTGATCTTGCTATTCTCTGAAACAAGAGTATTCCTGCTTCTCTTTTCTTCCTATTTTCTGTTTACCTATTAAGGTTCAAATAAAAATTACATTTTCTCGTTAGTTTTCCCTTATCTTTACTCTCATATCTTTTTATATGTCACTGTTTCTATGTATATCATATTTTATTATGCTATTTACCCTTGTGTGAATTTTTTCCTCACAAATTTGGTTAAGGAATTCAGTAAAATGCTTTTAGACCTGGAAATGAATGTGAAACGTCTCATATAATAAGACAGGAAGATGAATTAAACTGTTGCTCCATAAAGCATTTATTAAACCACTATAGGTACTGCCTAAAGTTTAATGATACCAAAATTGAATTTTGAAAACTACTTTTTTAATATTAAAGGCAAAAAATTCATAGTTATGTCAAGACTATTAAGGTTGCTTGAAGTAAACTGATTCAAAGTTTATACCAAAAAAAAGGAACCTTATTGACTCTATAATTGGGAAGCCCAGGGGACAGCACGCAGGAGGTACAGTTTAATTTGGGTATGCACACAGTGTCATTAGGGAACTGCCCATCTTTCTCCATTTAATCAGCTCTTTGCTTCTCTTTTTTGGCTTTCTTCCCAGGCAAATTCTCCACATGTGGTAACAAAACTGAAACACTAGACACTGCTTTCATATTTAACAATTCCAGCAAAAAGGGACTGTCTCTTACCCCATTACTCCCGTAACAATCTAGTGGATGAACAGAGATCTTTCTTTGGCTTTGTCTGGATCACTTGCCCATCTTCAAATCAGTCTCTCTAGTCAAAGGATGAAGATCTTTCAGGAGTTGATTCACAAGCAAATTTTAAGAGCAAGATTAAGCAACACAACATCTAAAAACGGGTCGGATGTGCCAGAAAGAGAAGGAGGAACAAAAACAATTTACACGCATTAACTCATTTAATCCTCATAATAACAATAAGATGAAAGTGAGGCTGCACTTCCCATGTAGAGTTAGAGACAAACACAGAGGACAGGATAGTATTCAAAGTATCACCCAGCTATAAGTAAACTAGGATTTGAATGCTACTCAGTTTTTCTCCAGAGTCTGGGCCCATAGCAACCAGGCTATAATAAATGTTTATATGTAAATATAAATGTCATCAATTAAGTTTAAAAATTGAATTCTATATTAAAAATAGACTGGAAGAAAATGAATATCAAATATTAATATCAAATGCTTTGCGTTTTTCTCTATAGTGATATTTACATAATCGTCATTTATTTTTTAATAAAAATGTATATATATTTATATTTTGATATAAATATAAGACATGCCCCCACCTAAATAGCCCTAATTTTATAATCTTAAAGACTTAACATAATAAATCAAGATGACAGGAGTATGTAACATGAAAAAATGGCAATAGAGAAATACTTGGGATATCTCAGGAGTGATTCAGCATTTCAAGAAATGTCAAACAAGTTTTTGCAGAAGGAAATTAATTTTTAATTGTATTTTCAAGGAATTTGACTACTAGAAAAGGCAGAGGAGAACTTTCAGGGAAAAAGATACTGTATATACACACGTAATAGTGGGAATTGTAATAATCGTTATATTTTTTTGTATTCTGATGTTTTCATTATATTCCACTGCCCTGACTTCAAGTTCCTCCCTTTTGCCTGGACACTTTCCATTTAATGATTACATCACCTGCTTTTCCAGCAGTCTCTGCATCATAACTATTTTATTTATTTCTCCCTTTTTCTGTTCCCTTTATGGTTTCATCATACATGGGAGGATTTCTTTAATTGTCTTTTAACTGATTGCTGTGCCTCTAGTGCCTTCTCCCTTCACAACATTTTTGCTCTGCTTCCAAACTAGTCTCCCATAAACATTGCTTTCATCATAGATGTTGTGTGATTTAATAACACTGGTATCAGATCATTCTGTAATACAACAGTAGATATACTCCATAGTAGCCTGACTGGGGAGGGTAGAACTTCTGAAAGTTTGATAATGCTGAAATTGTAAAATAATCGTGAAAATATATAGATCAAGCTGGTACTAATCATTGGATAAGTATGCATGTTCATTTTTAACCTTTTTTTGTGTATGTGCAA
Organism: Scalopus aquaticus; assembly: GCA_004024925.1. Lineage (NCBI taxonomy): Eukaryota > Metazoa > Chordata > Mammalia > Eulipotyphla > Talpidae > Scalopus > Scalopus aquaticus. The sequence goes on from PVIJ01016354.1 coordinate 2,941, forward strand.
ATCTTTCTAATTCCATTGCCACCAATTATTAGTTTTGTGACCTTGGGGAATATTATTAACCATTCTACATCTCAATTACATTTATAGTGAAATTGCAACAAAAATAATGCCTACGCCATAGATTTTTGTGGAAAATAAGTGAGGTGTGCTAAGTATGGAATCTGTTATATAATAATGAATAAATAATATTAGATACATTTCTATTGCTACATTCCATTGCTACACTACTCTGAACGGAAACTTCAGGGTTTTTCTACTTATATTTTCTTGTCATCTGTCCACAGGCAGTTCACTCCAGTTACTATTTTTCAATGAAACAGTAATCTCCGCTATACAGTTTCTGCTGTCCATAAAGTATTCCAGATTTGTCCATATGTATAACTCTCTGGATGTGGTGTCCAAATGTTAGCTTATCTTATTTGAGCCTTTAGAATTAAAGCAAGCAACCTCCTCTGACATCAGTTTGATAGTATAAATCTAGGCAAGTCTCTAACATGTAAATAGTTATACTCTGTGGGTATCCATGTTACATTTGCTGCCATTTTAATCCCTCCCTTCAGAACTTGCTACTATTTATCACACTTAATCAATTTTTCTTTTGCTTCTGCTTTATTCAAACTAGAATTTTTCTGCCATCTTTTTTTCTTATTTACTCTCTACTCATAATTCAAATGCCACATTTTCCCTAAGTATTTTTTTAAAGATTGATTTATTTATGCATACAAGCTGGGGTACAGGCCAGAGGAGTGGGGCGGTGAGAAGGTTCACTAGAGACAGAGTGGGGAGCAGAACAGGCAGATTGACTTAAGTACACTGCTGAGGGGAGCAGCGGACGAGGCAGGAGAGGTCTGCCGCACCATATGGGAATCTCCCTGGCCGGGTGTCAAACTCGCTTCGCCACTGCCAACTCCTCCACAGCACAACGCTTAACAGCTGCGCCACCAGGGAGGCCCCCCCCGCCCAAGTATTTTTTTATACAAGAAGGTGGGAAAGTATTTTCTTATTTCATTTCTTCACTGGCAAATGGTAACATGTTTTATTAATTCAATCTCTTTATATTATAGTATAGTAAACATTTATATCAGTACATAGTTATACTATGTAAAATGTGAGCGTAATGACTGGTCATCTTGTGTTCATTTACTATTCCTCCAAAATTGTTATCAGTTATGGACAAGAACAATGTTTCATCTATCTTTATACACCAAGGACCTATTTCTAGATTAATAGGTCTTATTTATTTCTTTAGAATCTGTGTTGACATAAAGCATATGAGTTCTTCTGGAAGTAAATCTTTGTAGTGGTAGTCAACCTTAATAACTTCGATGAGTTTTAAGCCTAATACCTAGAGCATCCTTTGTATACAATTATCTTCTCTGCTATGAATTTCAACTGGTGAGAGCTATTTACCACACATGGGGGAATTGAGAATATGATCACTAAAATCACCTGTTGTTCTGTAGGTCAAATGAATGCCAATTGGGAGAGACTCTGAGAGTGTGTTACCAACTGTTCTGTTTAAATAATAAAAGTATTTACAAGGAAAAAGATTGAGAAATGCTTCAAACAATAACTAGATTTTCAAAGATTGATAAATACTATAAAAGTCTTGCTATGGTAGTTTCATGCTATCATGTATTGTCTTAACTGGCAAATTTTTGTTTACATGACAATTATTGGTTTAAATCCCATCATGCCTCTGTTAAATGTCAATTTTCACTGAAATACTTAGGGCAGGTAGATTGCAATGTCAAGTTAGGTAATTATAACTCCAACAGATGTTGTCATGTAGGTGAGGAAAATTCATTTATTGTCATACCATTTTTTAAAATGCAGTTTTCTCTGTGATGAAGGAAGGCAGTGTGGTGTCATATTAACTTTTAAGACTCAGGTTCCAATCAGTGCAACGTGTTTTGATTAAATCACTTCACCACTTTAGAATCAATGCAGGATAACAATGAACCACATGTGAGGAAATAGTAATAACAGAAGTGCTTACTGTATACTAGTTCTTCACTGCTTAATAACCCTTCATACTATCAATCAGTTATAAAGGAATAATTGTAACTAGGCTGAGAAAATAGTGCAGCAAGGAATTATATCTGTCCTAAAATATAGGAGGCAAATATAGCTGGATTAAATATGTGTATGGTTCATTGTGTCCTAATTAATGCTTTGAGTTTACTATATACTCTCGTTTTCATTTGTTTGCTTCACTTTAAAAAATTGGTATATAAATTTAACTTTCTTTGGCAGTTACGAGTCAGTTGAAATCCCACATAAAGCCCTTCCTAACTGTGTCCCTGGAAATTAACATTCAGAAACGAGTTGTTTCATTCTGTGATGAATAAATCCTAGAATTTACAAGCATATTGCAGACTCTTCACAACTATATATAAAAAAAAGAAGAAAGGTAGGGGGGAAGTTGTAATCTCCTTCCTTAAGGGGGTACCCCTATACTCTAAAACAGTAGCAAGGACATAAACCAATGGCACTTCAATTTAAAGAAAATGTCAATTTTTTACCTTAGAAAATATTTACTTTCCAGTCATTTTATTCATTTCTTTCTCCTCAGGTTGAATTAATAAGTACAATTTATTGAGTGTATAGCTGAATATCATGTGCTTATATCTAAGCAGTTCAGAAATTTCCTCAGTGTTTAGAAGTATGGTATTTGTAAAAGTAAATGAGACATAGAATACATTTCATAATCTACACCTGAAAATGGAGACATATATTCTAATTACAGTTCTCATCATAATTATTCTCTCAATATGAAACTGCAAAGTATTCCAGTTAGCAATTTAGTTTGCAGTATATTTTGAAGATTGCTTAAATCATAAATAGCACATATTCAGCAAGGATTATGTAGTAAGAAAGAGAAAGAAATATTGGATTACATATATAAATACTATGACTGATATAACTATTTTCATTTTTTTAAGTTTAACTTTTGCTTCATGTAAATAGTAGACTCCTTATCTCCTAAAATAGTCCCTTCATAAATTCTTGATTATTTTTTTCTTCTACTTAAATTTTCACATTGTATATATGCAGGGAGACAATTTTTTGAGTCTTATTTTTTGCATCTCTTATGAACTGAGTCATTTTGCCTTTTAGGAAAACTCTTTATTTTAAACATATTTGTAAACAGCCTTGGAAGATGGAAATAGTATCTCTCTCTGTAACAAAAGAGTGAGTTTCATTTACTATCCAGTAATTAATAAATACATTATATTTATAATAAAGATGATGTCTCTCATGGGAGAAAAAAGCCATTAAGCTTATTGCCTATTTTAAAATATTCGGGTTTCCTGGACTCAGGGCCTCTCTCCTCTAATGCAGCACACTGCTTATGTAGACATTATGTAGTCTTCTTGGTATCACACCATGGGAACTGGGGCTGGAGGAACAAGTGTCAGTGCAGATATGTAATTGCTGTGAGAAATAAAATATTTTGTCTCTAACCCAGAAGTCTCTTGTCTTCTGCTAGGATGAGATTGCAGCAAGTAGTAGCTATCTGAGCCCCCTTCTGGTTTTCACAATAGTTGTCCAGGTTGTTGTGGGTTTCCTTTGAGTCATCAGATGTGTAAGTATCTTAGCCTGTGGTTTCATGTTTATCTGGAATATAGTTTTCTCATGTGTAAGTGCTACTCAGCTATATAAGTGTTTTTGCTAAGGTCAAAGCTGAAGAAAGGAATGAGCGCTAGCTAGGAAATAGAACTCCACATTGACAAAACATGGTACAATCACTTTTCTTTGCCAGCATGCTAAAAATAGTTAGAATCTTGAAGGAAGGGGCAGTGATTAGAATAGGCATAATGATTGGGTTGTAATCTCCTGGCTCTGGCAGTCAGGGCTTAGAGGAATAATAGGGAGAGGGTGGCATAATGAGTGTGAAATTCTGGTCATACTGCATCAGCTTTTTTCAGTTCCATATTCCATTATAATTTCTGTGTTGCAATGCCCCCACCCCATTCATTAATCAATTTCATGCGTGACTGCATAAATTTCTACAGGAAAAGGCCAGGCAATGATAGTCCAAATCAATACATGGAGGAGTCAAGAACTGAATTTAAAACATGTTATTCTCTCATTGTCACTGTCTTGTGCCCTCCGCCAAGTCTGCAGCTACATCTGCTCCAGACACATGAGTTTAGTGTATTCTTCCCCTTCCCAGGAGTTTCCCACATCAATGTTATATAGGCTTTTGGAATTATGTTTTGCCCTGTAGAGTCCAAAGGTTAATTTGCAGAGAGGAAGTCAGAGTGTAACCAGGCTGAGTCCAAAGTCTGGTAAAAGTAGTGCCCCCGGAGGGGTTTGCTGATGAGAATGAATAGCCCCAGGAAAAATGCTGTTTGCAGTTTGGGGGTTGGAGAGTCTGATGAGATATAAAAGGGACTGAAGGAGAAGGGGAATTCAGTCACTATGATGTAGGAATGCAAGAGGCAGTTGCCATGATGTAGGAAAAGAAGTGGCAGAAAATGTAGCCGCCAAGATTGAGAGTTTGGAAATCAGACGCCAGAAGTTTTGAGCCGCCGGGATATAGATTGAGCATTTTTGGAATCTTCAGTGACTTTGGGGCCAGCGACTTTGGAGGCTTTGCAAGTAGCCGAGTGAAGGAAACTGCTCCCAGTTTTGTCTTTACTGCAGCCAAAGGAAGAAGGCAGAGTTCTGAAGCGGGCGCCTTCCTAAAATGGGTGAGTGCAGTTTGTTGGGCCCTCTGGCCGCTGTAGTTGCTGTTTGCAGTTTTATTGGCCTGGTGCTGTGCTGGGACACCATGGCAGTTCCGGGAGCATCTCCAGTTGTGTTTTGTGTTGTCCTCGTGAGTTGGAATCTGGCCTACAGTCTGATTGTTGCACCTCCTCAGAAGAGGGAAGATGCCATTTTTAAAATGTGGCCTATTGTTTGGCAGAGGAGTTCCACCTCAGCAGTTACTTTTGTTTCTTTTCTGGGACTTAAAGGACTGGACATTGTTTTAAGTAAGGTAAACAGCCATATGTTGATTTTAGTAATTCTTTGCTTTTCCCTGTTTGTTAAGTAAATCCCATTGTTATTGTTCCCTAAGCCTGAGTAGTCTTGTAATTAAGTGCGCGGGTGCAGAACCAATATAGTGACTAGTAAGCAATTGAGGCACTGCCTTTGGCAACTTTGAAGCCCCATTTTTCCTGCTATCAAGAGTACTTATTACAATACTTTACCACCAAATTTTACATCATGATTTACACTGATGTATCTTTCTTAGTGGACGATAATCTACCTATCTATTTTTTGTGAAAATAAACCCACCTCATGTTAAATCAAAAAATTAACAGAGAAAGATGTTTTTCTTTATTCAAATGTTCCTCACAGCAAAGAAGAAATGATAGAATTGAAACTTTGGCATTTTGCCATAATTAATTATATTAGTTTGCTGGGGATGCTATAACAAAGTTCCACACACTGGAGGTCTTAATGAATAGGAATTTATTTTCTCACAATTTGGAAGACTGGAAGTCCACTGGAAACCTGTCAACATGTTTGGTTTCTTCTGTAGCTTCTCTCCTTAGCTTGCAGGTGAAAGCCACCTCACCATGTCCTCTCATGGTTCACTCTCTGTGCTGCATCCTTGGTGTTTCCTTGTATGATCAAGTCTGATTGGATTAGGGGCCACTAATATGGCCTTATTTAACATCAGTTAGCTTCTTAAGGCTCTCTCATGAGGCTGGAGACAAGGTTTAAACCTATGAATTTTAAGAAACATAATTCAATCCATAACACAAATGAAAGTAATCAATGAACATCAATGACTGATAATATGACTAGCAGAGAAAGAGAAATATATTATGTGCCTTCTTTTTGAAGTGTAAAACACCAAATTCTTGACAAACATCACACTAATTAGGTCACTCATTGATCTAATGTGATTTAACAACTTATAGAGATTACAGTAGACAGAAGAACATGTTAAGTGACCCAGATTCAGTCAGAGAACTACAGACTTGGGAGACTATAGGAAATATGGTTATTTTTTCTTTGACACATAAATTGCAGGAATGAATGAATATAGATGAATGGAGAATCCACAAGTGAAAAACTCAAGTCACACATTAACAATTGTGAAATATGGATCCCAATTTTCACAAATAAGGGCAATTTGAATATTAACTAGGTACTTGATAAAAATGAGAATTATAATAAGTTTTAAGAAGCATGATAATGGTATAATGATTGTGTTTAAAAAGATCTCTTAATTTTCAGATATACACTAAAATAATTAGAAATAAAATTATATAACATGACTTTTTTTTCCAAATAAACTGATAAACACGGTGGCAAAATGATGTAGGGGTATAAACAAACAAGTTTGAAGGTGAATTGATAATGTCTTAAGTAGAGTGATAATTGCTTAATTAGAGAATTGGGCTCCATAAAATTTCCATTAAAAAGTTAGAAAGCTTAAAATTGCCATTTAAAGTTTTGTGAATATTCACAAAGCATCAGTTGGTGTGTCGTTTTAGTTATTTTTTTTTTCTGTGATAATGAGGAGTTTTGATGAGTCAATCCTTCTATCTCTTGAGTTTTCAGTGTAAGGTTAATTATGTGCACTGGAGAACTGGCTGGGATTAGGGAGCAAGCTCTGTTTGAAGGATTGTGTTCTGCTCTCCAAACTAACTACCTTGTGATTATTAAACTTTGATGCCACCCTCATTAGCACAATATTCTTGTCACCTGTGATAACCTGCCCAGATGTTGCTCTGATAGTATTCAGCTCAATAAATTTAGATATCATACAATAGTGGCTGTCACTGCATGCCCTCATGTCCCAAATATATTTCAAAATATGTCCAATCCAGATGTTAGTTTGACTGCATAAAATATTGCAATGATCCTTTTGAGTACTGAGATATTTGAAGTGTTTTGAGTTTTTTCCCTCTGGATTAGGAAAGAGTTTTCACCAGAACAAAAATCACTCTCAATTTCCACAGTTTATATCCTACCTTCCACAATAGCCTTGTATTTTAAAAATAATTCTAGGGGGAAAATATTCTGACTGCCTTTATAGTAAATAAACAAAAATAGACTCAAAGTCAAAATTGTCCTGTATCATCTATATTTTGATTATCACAATATAAGTTTAATTTTTAGTTCTAGCTTATACAATTTAGCAATTTTATAAAGCTTAATATTTTAAAACCAAGAGGGTTTTATGTTTATGATGAGATGAAATTATGAGTTCAAATGTTCAGTACATTTTCATGTATACAGTAAGCCTTTCGTAAATGGTAGATATAATGGCTGCTATAAACTTTCTTTAAAAAAATCCATACTGTGGCTTTTTCTGCAACTGATTGCTCTAATTTCAGCAGAGGTTTATACAGAAAGGTCCAATTTAATGATTTAGTCAATATTCCTGAGAAAGAAAACTTGTTAAAGCTACATCATATAAGGGAAGGTTTTATCTGTTTCTCCATTAAGAATTTCAAAATTGTTATTATAAGTAATCAGCTTTTTCCTGATTTAAGGATTATTTGACTTCTATCTTGTTATCCTGGGTTTTATCAATTTAATAAAACAGTCATTGAGAATTAAGCTAAAAATTATAATAAAATTTCATACAGTTTATTATATGATTAAAAATAAGCATGAATGCATGTGATGAGATTCTGATGTTCACTGGTATTTTACTTCACAGAGGTAATATTGATTTGCAATGTATATGTTCTAGGAATATAGGTTCACACTTCTTCAAATGATATTACTAAACCATGCCCACTACCAAAATATCAGTAACCCTCCCCCATAATCTATTGGCCTCACTTTAACCTTTGCTCCCACCTCCCCTCCCTCTTTGGTAACATCAGATACAGTGAGAATTGAAGGATTTGTTTTGGCTTAAATTCACTTCTTTATGAAACATGTACAAACAGAATCATTCAGCATTTGTCTTCCTCCTTCTGACTTATTTAGGTTAACATACTACCCTCTAGTTCCATCCATGTTGTCACAAATAATATGATTTCATTTTTTTATTAAATTACTGGTTGTATATAAACCACATCTTTTTTAGCCAGTTAGCCATTAGAGTGCACTTAAGTTGTATCCATATGTTGGTAAATGAAAATAGTACACATATCTTATAGACTTAATATTTTTGAATTCTTCAGATAGATAACTGGAGATAGATTGCTGGATCATATGATAGATATATTTTTAATTTTTTTGAGGAATCTCCATACTGTTTCCCATAGAGGCTAAACCATTCTACATTCCTACCAACTGTGTACAAGGGTTCCTTTTCCTCCATACTTTCAACAACACATGTTACTTTTAGTATTTTTTAAATGGGTCATTCTCACAGGTGTGAGATGACATTTCATTTTGGTATTGATTTACATTTCCCTAATAATAAGTGATGATGACTATTTTTCTCATGAATTTGCTGGCCATCTGTGTGTCTTTTTTGAAGTAGTGTCTATTCAGATTTTCTGCCCATGTTTTAAATGGGTTATTTCTTTGTTTGCCAAGAGGTGTTTGGGCTATTTTTTCTTTAACGTGTTTTACTCTAAGTCTTATAACCAACTCCTCACTCCAATTTGAGTTACTCTTTATATATGGTGTGAGGTAGCAGTCCAGTTTCATTCTTTTGCATGTGACTGTGCAGTTTTCCCAGTACCATTTGTTGAAAAAAACTTCTCTTTCTCCATCATATATTCTTTGCTCCTTTGTCAAAAATTAATTGTGCATGTGGATGGGTTTATTTCTGGCTCTCAAATCCATTCAGTTCATCTGGTCAGTTCTAGGTCAATAGCATACTGCTTTGATTACTATAGCTTTGTAGCATAATTTGAAGTCAAAGAGCAGGGTACTACATTCTCCATCTTTGTTGTCAGTTTTGCTTTTGTTATTTGAGATCTTTGTAGTTCAGCACAAATTTTGGTAGTTGTTTGTTTGTTTGTTTGTTTTCCTATTTCCCTGAAGAATGCCATTATGATGTTGGTAGGGATTGCATCAAATTTCTATATTGCTTTGGATAAGATGAACATTTTAACAATGTTATTCTAATCCCAAAACACAGAATATCTTTCCATTTCTATTTTTTTTTAACAATGTCATGTATCAATCATGGTATAGGCCTATCACCTCCTATGATAAATTTATGTCTAGGTACTTTGTAATTTGTTATGCAATTGCAGAAAAAAAAAACTGTTTTCTTTCTCTTCTAGGTGTTGTTTGCTTATAGAAATGAACAGATATTTTGTATTTATTTTCTATTCTGATGTTTTAATGTTTTGCCCTGTTTTTTCTAAATATTTTTAGTAAAGTCTTTAAGTTACTATGTATATTATTAGATCATCTGAAAAGAGTGATAGTATTACTTCTTCTTTTCCTGTTTGTACTCATTCTATTCTTCTTCTTGCCCAATTTTGCCATCAATGATTTTCAATCTCTTCTCAATAATTGTGGGGAGAGTGAACAACTTTGTCATATACCTAATTCTACAGAAAAAAAAAAAAAACTTCATAATGATTTTTAAATAGATTTTCATTAAAGGGTTGCAGATATTCCCTCAGAAAACTTTTCTTAAAATAAATGGTCTCAGTTTAAGTATATTCATGTTCTAAATTTTTATTCCAAACTTCCTTATATTGTCCAAATATCTCTTGTGAGTTTGTCTTTAGTTTTTGGCTTGGAGACTTTGTACATCTGGTGTTCTATTCTACCATGATTTTTGTAAAAAGGTTGCAGTTTGTTTTTTTGGGAAGATGATTTATATTTTTTCTTTTTAAGATTTATTTATTTATGCATACAAGCTAGGGTGTAGACCAGAGGTGTGGGGGGTGAGAGGATTCACCAGAGACAGTGTGGGGAACAGTAAAGGTAAATTGACTGAAATACACTGCTGAGAGGAGCAGCGGGTGAAGCAGGAAAGGTCTACTGCTCCACGTGGGAATCTCCCTGACCGGTTATCAAACTTGTGCTGCAGAGGCTCTAGATAGCTTCATAGTGTTGCGCTTAACCCATTGTGCCACTCAGGAGGCCCCTGGAAGATAATTTCTTGAGTAAGTTTTCATTTGAAAATTGTCTCCTCATCTGGACCGCACTTTAGAAGACCTTTTTTTAATATTTTCTGAATATTTTCTACTTCTTTGGAAGCTCAAGGTTGACCAGAGATAGGCAAACCTGTGGAAAAACATATATTTTATTTATGCTTTATTTAATTTAATATTAATGAGAAGTTAAATAGTTAATTCTTCTTACTTGTTACACACACACACACACACACACACACACACACGACATATAAGTATTTAAATATAAATGACCTGAATTAAGGATCGGCAAAAATATTAAGTTAACTAAAATAATCATTAAAAATACAAATTATTACAGTCATTTGAAAATACTTGTGGCAAGAGCACTTTTATTCAATCTTAAGTTTTCTATGCCTGACAGTAATCACACAGTTCATTTTGACCCTTTCATTTTCTACATGTGATTTTAGAAAGCCAGCTGTATGTTTGAGTAAAGAAGTAAAGGATTTCTTTCTACATTTTTATTCTCATAAAAAGTAAGAAGGTATATTTGAAATATAGTTTGGTGTGTCTAAGAGATTATGTCCATTTAAATATCCATTATCCCAAGTACAAAATATTAACAATAAAAAACAAATATTTTGAATAATGACAATTTGTTGACAATTCCCTATTAGTTAGGGATAGAAAAATGCTCCAATTGTTATAATAAATAAAAAGTTAATCCTAGCCATCAAGGAGTTCAAAATTCTACTGGAAGAAATAGGGAGTTAAGTGACTAAGATGAGTCTCAGATATCGAACATCACAGAGCACTAGTTTGAGAGGTGCTACAAGGAAAAAAAAAATCATCTCTGTTTGGCAAGCGCTTTCTCAGTTCTAAGTGATGAAATGTATAACAGTCATTGTATACAGAAAATCAGTTTTCCCAATACTTGTGAATCTCAAACATGTATGTCTTTAAAGAGATTGTATTATAATTAAATATAATAAATAAAGCCTTGATACTAAAATGAGAATATATAAACTGTGATATATAGTATGTTGAACATTACCCACACCTCCCAAAAAAGGTGATAACAAACTAACCCCTGAAACCTGTGGATGTGACTTTATTTGGAACAAAACCTTGTAAATATAATTCAGATAAGGATTTCAAGATTTAGTCATCATGGATTACTCAGGTACTATAGATTCAAACCAAATATTTTTGTAAGAGAAAGGCAGAGGTATATTTGGTACAGAAGTTAGAAGAGGAGATGACCTCTGAAGATAGAGGGTGTAACTGAAGTTGTGACTTCAAATGACAAGGAATGCCTGAAGTCAACAGAAACTGAAAGAGGCTATAGTCCTCTAGAGCCTAAAGAGAGAATATTCCCTGCCAACAATTCAATTTTAGATCTGTTCTCTAGTACTGTGAGAGAACAATTTATTTAATAAATGACTGAGCTTGTGGTAGTTTGTTATGGCAACCATAGGAAACAAATCATGATCTATCAATAATTTGCCTTATTTTCCAAAGTGTAGACAATTTAAAAAATGGTTTTATCAGAGATGAAAGTGTATATAGAAATGTCTCTGATTGCAGATGAGAAACATTTTTAATTAATATCTTTAAGAACTAAAGAAAAATATTGGAGAAATGAATTCCTCTTAAATATATGTATATATATGCATATGTATATATATATGTACAACTATACTGCTTTCTTGAATGTCTGATTGTTACAGGGGAGAGAGAAGGGAACCATTCACCACATCAAGACAAATACATTTTATTATGTAAAACCTGTAATAGAAATAAACTTTAATACAAGTAATGTGCAACAAAGAATAGACAAATATATTTTCTAAATCAAGCACCTGAAGTTACCCACCCCCTCATGGGTAAATGCCCAGCCAAATAGGGTTGATCCAAAGGAGGGCCATTGAGGCCCAAAAGCCTGCCACAAGTCTAAGGCACCTTTTAGTGGTGACCCATAGGAAAGGGGCAGAAGGGGCCAGAAAAGTCTGGAAGGCAAAGAACAAAATCAAGAGCAAAATAAAAGCTGCCACTGTTAATCTTCCTATGGGTCTCTTACCCACATCTGTTTCAAGTGTCTTTTTCCACATCCTTCAAGTCCCTGGCTTTGGCCCAAAACTGAGAAGCAAGTGCAACTTTTTCACATGACTCTCTGTTCCATGTGCCTCCTCCAGGTTTCCTTCTTGTTATCCATCTTTCTCCCAGTCTTCTCTCTAGCTTCTCCTCCTCCCTGCTTAGTTCCACCCTTCCTTGGGTGGGAGAGGGAACCTGGAACCTCCTGTTTTCCAGTGAACATTGACTATCTATAAGCCATGTATTTCAATTATAGAGCACTACATGGAAAAAAAAAAACTTATTGATTTACAACAAAAATAAAATAATCTAGAAATCTATTTTATTTCTAAAATTCTGTGGGTCTAGAATTAAGACAGTTCTCAGTGCTATGCTGTCTGAGATCCAGCAGAGCAGTGACTCACAAGTCTGGTAGCTTTGCATTGACTGGGGACCCTTAGTTCCCATTTTGACTCCCTTTTCTTTCCACATTGTTTCTTATTATTCTGTTTTCTAGCCCACCATTTTATTTTATATTATTTTATTTTATTTCCCTGTGATTCATGCAGATGGGCAAGAACGAGTCCCGGAGCCCTCGGTTGCTTTGGCAGGCTTTTATCAAATCTTTCTTGTGAGGCAGCCAGGTGCAGGGCAGTTAGGGTGGGGGGGGGGCGGGATGCTGGGAGGCTGGCAGGCCTCCCAGCCCCCTGCGAATCTTCACTCTCTCGGGCTCTCTGGCAGCGTCCTGTGGTCTCTCTACTGCACCCTGAATGGCCCTCTCCTCCAGGCTCTGCTCTCTCTGCTCCTTGCTGCTGCTGTCGCTGCTTATAAGCCCAGTCTCTGGCTCAGGCGTGCCCCCTCACACAGGCCCACACCCTACTCCAGGTAGGAGTAGGTGCCCACCATCAGGCATGCATGTAGGCCTACAAAGAGCCATCCTTGAGGGGAGGGGAAGAAAACCTGATAGTTCTCATTTACCCTATAAGGAGACAGTAAGCATTGAGAATTCTAATGTGATTTTAAAATGAAGATCCCCTTTAAAATACTGCAAAGTAGAAAGGAATAAAAGAGAAAATCCAGCAGTTTTTCAAATTTTAACTGTTAAGAACTAAAATATTAATAGAAAAAATAATATTCTTTAGAGAGTAAAGGGAAGCTAAAAGAATTTGAGTGAAGGATATCATCCTGAAGAATCACAAGAATTGTCACAGATAATCTGAGAGAAACAATCTCAGATTTGGGATATTTTGTTTTTTCATTCAGCTTGACCTAGAGAATCAAAAATATAGAAGGATAAAAAGGCAGCAGGAGTTTTAATTCATGCATTCATTTATTATGTCTGTTTGTTCCTACCATGTGCAATGCACCATGATTAAGATCTAGGGGGTGCAATAGTAGACAAGGTCGACATCAATCTAGCTTCACAGAGTTTTTAGCCTATTCTATTCAAAACATTAAAAACAAAACAGTCTGTTTATTTGAGAAAGTGTCCCAAATTAGATTTTACAACAGAAGCAAGTAAAAATGGTTTTAGTCACTGAGATTATGTAACTATCCAATGAGTTTGCATCCCCAGGATGTTTGTGCGAATTGTAGAGCAGTGTTTCTTGCTTTTGATTGTACAGATTGAAGTCATCTGGAAAGACTTTACAAAACTATTGATACCAGGGAAACATCCAGGGAGAAATTTGTTTTTGAGTTGGATTGGGTCATCAGAATTTTTTTAAGCTTTCAGTCAATTCTATTATGCAGCCAAATTTGAGAACCACATGCTCCGTCACTGAGGCTACTGAGACTATAAAGCTAAGCACCTATTCCAAATGCTTCCTTATTATTATTGTTTCAAAACACTATAGTGCTTTAGAACTATATTTAGTTGTGTTTAAAGGGGAACATTGTTAAGAAGAAACGGTACCTGACATATTTTAAATGTTTGTACAGAACATTGTTGAACAGACTACTCTACTACTTATGATATTTTTCTAGTAATAACTATCATGACTACTCAGTACCCCAAAATTGGCTCTGATAGACATCATTTGTCATCAGCATGGAGGTAAAAGTGGTCAAATCTGATGTTGTTTTTCTGACTTTTCAAAAACATTTTATTTTGAAAGAAATGCAAATATTTAGGCTATTCCACATAATCTAAAAAATGACTACTACTTCATGGTAGAATAGAAACTATTAGAATAGAAACTTAGGAGGAAGAAATCATCCCCTAGGGAGAAAGTCTTACAAATTGAACCTATTTTAAGGGTTGAAATGTCATAAAGAAAATCATTATTGGAGGGCTTACTGCCATACTGATTTCCCTAACATGTCAAAGAGGAAAACATTCCAATTTAACTCTATAAAACATGTATTTGAGTCAGCCTGTCATATGTATTTTTATACTTCCTATCCAATTATGGAAGAAATATATAAATGTGCTTCTAAATGGCTAGATATCACACAATGTGTGCCTTTGTTGTTCCCTCCTTTTGAAAGTTGAGAAAGCAAATAAAATCAACCATGGCTGGGAACACGAGCCTCCAATCACCTTTGGTGCTGTAGCCAGACTTCCTTGTCCCATACAAGCACCAGATAATAAATGTAGGGAATCCCTTTGGTATTTAACTTAGAGCTCTCTTGACTCCTATTACACTGGTCAAAAAATTTTTACAAAAGTCATATTACTTAAATAAAATTAGTCATGTCCTATCAATTTGTATGTGCTCAACATGAATATGACAGTCAAATTCTAATTTTGGCTCAAGGTTTTTTTTTTTTTGGTAATCTGCAATAAATTGATGTTTACATCATGAAATGCATGCCAATAATAATGAGCCTGTGGTTAATCCTGTAAAAAATCAAGTCATAGACTATTTCTTAGATTTCTTCCCTTGTCTCTTGTACAGCTGTTCAGGAGCATCTCTGGGGAGTGTCCAGCAGTAGTCAGACAACATTGTAGTGGACTTTTCCTGGGTATCTTTGTTCCACTGATGTGATATCTTGCAAAAAATGTTTGCCATGTTCATCACCAACCATACCACAGTTTTCAGGGAAGAAATCCAGATGGGAATGAAGGAAGCAGATTTTTTTTTAAGATTTATTTATTTATACATACAAGCTGGGGCATAGGCCAGAGATGTGGGGCGGCGAGCGGGCTCACCAGAGACAGAGTGGGGAGCAGAACAGGAAGATCAAAACACACTGCTGAGGGGAGCAGCGGGCAAGGCAGGAGAGGTTTGCCGTGCCATGTAGGATTCTCCCCGGCTGGGCGTCGAACTCGCATCGCGCGCTGCCGACAGCTCCACAGTGCAGCGCTCAACCGCTGTGCCACCAGGGAGGCCCCGGAAGTGGGTCTGATACTCCATCAGCATGTCTTCTACTAGTTCCTTGTAGTTTTCTGCCCTAACATTCCCAAGATAGTTTGTAGACACTAGGCGAAAAGCATCCCATGTTTGTTTCGCATCACCCTGCAGCAAGTTGTTGAACTGTCATTTTTGAAGAGCTCTTGAATCTGAGGACCCACAAAAACTTCCTCTTTAATCTTTGCTTCACTGAGTCGAGGAAATTTTTAATGCAGGTATCAGAAAGCTGGCGAGGTCCGGTCCATGGCTTTCACAAAATTCTTCATCAAACTCGTTTGTCTGCCTTCTTCTTGGATAAGTCCAAATCATGAATCAGGTCACTGAGTTCTTCCTGTGTTAGTCTGTGTGGGGTTGATGATGCACCACAGTGAAAATCTGGATCACTGCATGCTGATGGAACAGGAGAAGAACAGGTCAGTTAACCCTTGTCCTCATCAGATGATGCAAGAGAATATTCTGCTGGAGGTTCTGGAACAGGAAGTCCCTCACCATGTGGAACTGGTCTCAATGAAGATGGAATGTTTGGGTAAACTATTCTCAACTTCTTTTGCTTGGGTATTCTGCTGGGAAGAGGAGGAACCAAGCAGAAGTAACAGTCTTTTATGTGGTTACTTGGCTCTCTCCACACCATGGGGACTGCAAACAGCATTGATGGTATTTTGCCGTTTAACCACTGTGAAAGCTGTGTTGTACATGTAGCACAGAATATATGCGGGGCCCAAGGCTTGTCTTGGTCACCAACCTTGCATCCAAAGTAAAGATGATAAGCCTTCTTCCCTTGAGAAGTGATACTTTTCTTCTGGCTGGCAAATGTCACTTCCCCACAAATAGAGCAGAAATTGTCCACGCTATTAACGCACTTCGAGGCATTACTCTTCTGTATTGTGCCTAAATGGTTAAAATAATAACAGTTCTTTGGAACAGTAGCTTAAACTGTCTAGCACAAAGTCTGAAATTGATATACTGTGATCAAAAGGAAATTGAATTGGTTTTACTTTGTACCCCTTTTAAATTTTCTCTAGACTGCCAGACCAATGAAGATGGTGAATTTATCTTGCTATCAGCGGTATAACTCTGTTGTGCTGTAGGGGCCACTTTCACTATTTTTTACTTGGAAAGTGCTCAGTTGATAGTATTATGAAATTTTGTGTGCATTAGCCTTATTAGTCTCTGGTTTCATTGTTAATAAGCAGTAAAACAAAAACTACACAACCATATCATAACAACCTTCTCCACATTGATGGAGAATTCAAAGAAATATCTTTTTTAACTTACATTGATTTTGTTTACAGCACTGTGTATGATCCAGAGATTTAAGATGGCACATCTCAGATGTGTATTACCACACCAAACTCAGCACCAAGGCACCTCTATATCTCCACCATAGTCTACTGTGTCCTCACTACACTTTGATCTCCACCTTTTTCCTATCCCTCTGTTTGTCTCATTTATATAGTTAGATTTCTAGGGTCTGTTACTGGTTTGGTGTTGTCTGATCCTTGACTGATTACTTTATAAACTTTCACATAAAAGTGAAATGATCCGATATTTGTCTTTTTCCTTCTGTCTTATTTCACTTAGCATTATCCCCTCTATTTCCACCCATGCTGTCTCAAAAGTCAGGTGTTTATTTAGATGTATATAAATGAATATATCCCATTGCTTATATACCACATCTTCTTAATCCACTCTTCTGTCCTTGGGCACTTTGGTCATTTCCCTAAATTGTATACTGTAAATAATGCTGTGATGAATATAGGAGTGCACATATCCTTTCAAATCAGTGATTTTATACTGTTTTGGTAGATACCCAGGAATGGAATTGCTGGATGGTATGGTAGATCTATTTTTAATATTTTGAGAAAACTTCATACTGTTTTTTGTAGGGACTGGACTAGTCTACATTTCTATTAAAGGTATAGGGTTGTTGTTGTTTTTTTTCACAATCTTACCAATCTTTTGTTTGTTTTGTTTTGTTTTGTTTTATTTTGTTCTTTTTGATATTAACTATTCAAGCAGGTGTGAGATGATATCTCATAGTGGTATCAGTTTGTATTCTGATGATAAGTGATGAGTAACATTATTTTGTGTGCCAATTGGCTATCTCTAAGTACTTGTTGAGAAGTGACTATTAAGATCTTCATCCCGTTTTAAGATTCATTTGGTTATCTTATTTTGTTGTTGTTGTATAAGTTCTTTGTAGATTATAGATATTAGCCTCTTTTCAGATGTATGTTGTACAATTATTTCCCCCCCATTCAGTAGGGTGTCTTTTTGTTTTAGTCATTGTTACTTTTGCTGTGTAGAAGCTTTTTCAGTTCAATGCAGTTGTACTTAGAAGAAGTAAAACTATCACAATTTGCAGATGGGAAACCTTATAGACTCCACTAAAAATTTACTAGAAACAATACCTTGATACAGTAATATGGAAGGCTACAAAATCAATTTATACAAATAAATTACATTCCTATATGCAATGAGTTATAAGAGAGAAAACAAACAAAAAAAAATCCCTTTCATGATTGCATCAAAAATAATTAAATACCTGGAAGTAAATATTTGAAAAGGAGATGAAATACCTGATCAATTAAAACTATAAGACATTTTTAAAAGAAATGTAAGCAGATACCAAGAAATGGCAAGATATCCCCTATTTATGGATTGGAAGATTAATATTTGTTAAAATGGCCATTTTACCCAAAGCAATGCATAGATTCATTGCAATCCCTGTCAAAGTTTAAAGGGGATTCTTCAAAAAACATAACAAACATTACTAAAATTTATATATAAACACAAAAGAGCTTGCATAGCCATTGCAATCCATGAGATTGCCTTCAGTGATCTCTGGATTTGTCTTCAAAAGCTAGAGAAACAAAAGTTAGTGAAAATGCAAACAATTAAACTGGAGAAGTTCTTAGATATGCCTCACACTTGAACCCAAGTATAATTCTTGTAGTTTTTATCAAACATTATATCTGTCAATTTTGGTATGCTGCAAGGAATATGACCTATTGTACATACAAATTTAAATTGGATCTATGTGAAACTAAGTAATTTGTATTACTTGTCATTAGTGTAAGTTATGCAATCAAATAGACTATTCTGAAGTGAATCTCAGAGATAAAAGTGGATATTAATAGGACCTCCCTGGTGGCGCAACGGGTTAAGAGCAGCGCTGTGGAGCTGTCGGGCGGCTACAGTGGTGTGAGTTTGATGCCCAGCAGGGGAGAGTCCCACATGGTGGAGCAGACCTCTCCTGTCTTGCCCGCTGCTCCCCTCAGCAGTGTATTTTGGTCAATCTGCCTGTTCTGCTTCCTGCTCTGTCTCTGGTGAACCCTCTCACTGCCTCAAAACCTCTGGCCTCCACCCCAGCTTGTATGCAAAAATAAAAGAAATCTTTAAAAAAAATGGATATAAATAGAAATTAAGAAAACATAAAATTTGAGAAATAATTTAAAATGTGATTACCAATATTTCCTCTGTACACTGAGGAAATTGCTCTTCTTTATTTTCTCATTCATCTTTTTTCCAGTTTTATTGAGAAGTATTTTACATATATCACTTTAAAATTTAAGACATATGATTTTTTGATTTACATATTTTATAAAATGTTACCACAACAGTTTCACTAACATTCATCTTCTAATATATATATAATATATATAATATATATAATATATATAATATATATATATATATAATATATATATAATATATATATATAATATATATATATATAATATATATAATATATATAATATATATATAATATATATATATATAATATATATATAATATATATATATATTATATATATATTATATATATATACACACACACACACAGTAAAAAGAATATAAAAAAGAAAGTAAGTGGGAAAAAAATCACCTTGTCTTGAGGACTCTTAGGATTTATTTTTCTTAAGATTTTTTCTATATACATACAGCAATGTTAGCTATAGTCACATGTAATGTATATTATATCCTTCGTACTAATTTATCTTATAAGTGGAATAATACCTTTTGATCATCTTCCAGTTGCCATTGCCCCATTTGTTTGTTATTTTTATTGCCTTTGCTTTTGAAGAGAGATACAAAGCAACATCACCAAACATAACCAAGGATGATAAGTCGCTTACCACTTATATTTTATTCTTAAATTTTTATGGTTTAAGATAATAAAATAAATCCTGGGCCTCCCTGGTGGCTCAGCGGTTAAGCACTGAGCTGTCTTTGGCAGCAGAAATGCAAGTTTGACCCCCAGCCGGGGAGATTCCCACATGGCAGGCGGACTTCTCCTGTCTTGTCCTCTGCTTCCCTCAGCAGTGTGTTTCATCTATCTGCCTGTGCTGCTCCCTACTCTGTCTCTGGTGAACCCTCTCACCTCCCCATGCCTCTGGCCTGTACCCTAGCTTGTATGCATAAATAACTAAATCTTTAAAAAAATAAATAAAACTTCAATACAATTTGAGTTAACTTTCTAGTATGGTATACATTTTCATTTTAATTCTTTTGTACGTGGCTAAGTGGTTTTCACAATACTATTTACTTAAGAGACTATCCTTTCCTCGTTGTATATCCTTCACTCTATTGTCATAAATTAAGTGGCCACATAAGCATGAGTTTATTTCTGGATTTTCTATTCTGTTTTATTATTCTACTTTTTAAATTTTTTTTATTCTACTTTTTAAACGCTATTAACATAGCCATACAATATAGTTAGAAATGAGTAAATGTAATGTCTCCAGCTTTGTTCTTTCTCAAGATCACTGTATCACTGTAGCAATTTGGGATCTTTGTGGTTCCATACTAATTTTATGATTACTTCTTCCATTTCTGTGAATACAGAGAAGTGAAGAGCCTCATTAAACCTAGAAAACATTTTTTAAAATGTGAAGAAACATCATATATGGTACAAGTAATAAAGCTTAAGTCACTACCTTGGTCTGAAGACAAGACTTATTCTACCTACTTCATGTACTCCAGATGCTCTTTTAATTATTGTTATTTAAAAACTGCAGACACTAGAGTGTTTTAGAATTTTTAAACTATTAGCTATATTTAGTTATGTTTAAAGGAGAAAAAAAATAAGAAGCTGAAAATTATATTTTTTTAAATGTTTATACAGAGCAGAAACTGCTCTTTAGGTTGTAATGGTTTTCCTGTAAAAAAATAATATGACTAGTTAATACAGCAAAATTGACTCTAGTAGATAGGTGTCATTTATCTAGGCAAACTTAAACAATTCCAAAGGAGACAAAAAAGAAATCCCTGGTTTATTTTGGCAGTTTAGACATCTTTACCATGAACAAGATGATGTCCTAAAAGCTATTTATTAGAAATCATTAGAATATTTGCAAAAGTTGGATAGTACCTCGGAATTTTTTTTAAAGATTTATTTATTTACGCATACAAGCTGGGGTACAGGCCAGAGGCGTGGGGTGGTGAGAGGGTTCATCAGAGACAGAGTGGAGAGCAGAACAGGCAGATGAATGGAAATACACTGCTGAGGGGAGCAGCGGGCGAGGCAGGAGTGGTCTGCGGGGCCATGTGGAAATCTCCCGGGCTGGGTGTGGAACTTGCGCAGCCGCTGCTGACAGCTCCAAGGTGCAGGGCTTAACCACTGTGCTAACAGGGAGGCCCAGTACTTTGGAAATTTAACCCTTAATGTTACAGATCATTTTGCCATTAATATTATTTGCTCTGGGGACTAAAAATCTTCTTGTATAAGTAATTAGAAAGAGTGCACATCAAGGAATGTAATTGAGGGTAGACTTTGGTTGACCTCAGAAGAGAACGAAACCATAAAGAAGTTTTGTAAGTTTTAAATTTGTCATGAGGCCTACAATATATCTGATAATTAGACTTCAACACATTTGGATTTGTTAATTGGATCCAAGTTCTAATTAGACTTTTTACATGTAACTAAAAGTGACATGCCATTGTATGAATTTAATGTGCTTTGCTTTCACAGCTGAAACCAACAATTAGCAGTATTTTCCAAATGATTTTAATAAGGAAAGTGCTGGGCTTTTGTTTATACTGTGAGACCTCTTCTCTTAAGGTATATTATATAAGTTTTAGTTAACTTAATTAAGTTTCTTTTGGTAGTACAAAAAAGAAATTTGAGCTTTAATAGTAAGCAACTAAAATGTTTATTTTGAGGGAGATTGCCAATATGTTGATGACTTTGTAAGCCAAGAATAATGTGCAATAATACAAGGAAATAAATCATTCTTTAGGAGGAAGCTGCACAAATAACCAGGAGCCCCTGGAAGTGATTCAGCTAATGAAAAGTCTCCTAATATGACTAAGATCTGTTATATTTTGAAAGTGTGCAAATTTGGTCTAGGTTTCCAAATTTGAAAGCTCACAGATTTGACATCAGGATTAACAACATGCTGTTTCTTCCCAAGATATGTGTTACAACATTCTCTTTGCTCCGTGTTTTTTTTCCTTGAGCAGTGATCTGCTAATCAAGTCACTGCATCTCCTTTCTCTTTATTTCTGAATTGAGTGTCATCATTTTTATTCTGTTTCCAATTTATAGGCAGGATTTAAAAACTGGTAACTATTATATTTGAATGTTATACGAGAGGAGACCTACATGAGGGTATATATTTAAACCAAGATTTTAGAGAATAAAGAAAATTGAATCACTACAAGATGTGCAGGGAAAGACTGATGTCAAAATCTTTCAAACAAATTGATAGCTCTGATAAAAAAGGGAAAATTATATAGATTATGTACTGTGGATATTGAAAACAACAAAGTCATACACATGAATTTTTCCTCAAAAGCAGTAGCTACCCACATTAAAAATCTTGTCTTTTTTTCAGTATAAGCAGTATAAGACCTAATTAAAACGATTGAGTCTGTAAGAAAATCTACTTGTGTAGTGATCACTAAATTAGAATAGACATTATGTTAGAATTATACATGCTATTATTTTTCCAATTAGTGTATTACTGTAACTGAGTCATTGGTGTATTTATAACTCCTCATTAAGCCAAATGTCCTCATAAATCTCCTAAAGCATATTGGGTACTGTCATATTGCATATGATGATATTAAAGGGCAGAAAATGGCATTTCAATTACCTCATTTGCTGTTCCAAAGGAAAACCTGTGACGGTCCCTTCATATACTATTTACTCCAAGAACTATCACACAGTTCTCTGAAAGGTCTATACTTAGATGACAGTACTACTCTCCAGGCAGACATGTAATCAAGCTATTTCATGTTTCAGCTTGGGTGCTGGAATCCGGTCACAGGGCTGAATGGGTCACTGACTGACAAGAAACTGGAGAATAACATGCGTGGAGTAGTTCTACGTGTAGTGACTGTTCTGGTAAGTTTGACCTGAGTCTTGTGGATTTTGGCTTCCAGAGGTTATTTACTCTTCATTTCTTTATGTTTTATTAACTAATGACATAATATAAAGGGCACTTCTAACAAATCCTGAGTGTGTGTTCTAATATATATCTAATAGTCATATTTTCCAGCTTTCAATTTTTGTGGATTAGAATCTGATTCTTGCAAGTTTTATTTTTAATTGCAGTGCTGTGTCAGTAACTTAGACATTTTAGGTCCAATTTCTACTCTTTTACAGTTTTCTACAATTGATAGAGTAAAGGTTTTCCCTAAATGAGGTTAGATTACCTTAGAAATATAAATCTCAAAGACAAAGCCAATATACATATATTGCTCTTATTAACGATGTGACTTGAGTGTTCATGTCTATCACTAGAGAAGAAATACATACCAGATGAGGATAGGTTTGATAAAATGTAGTGCTATAAGTGTTACAAAAACTTTTGTAGACTAAGGCAATACCTTTCTACTATAGACTTTTCAAAGGAAAGATAATCTACTATTGAACAAATATTCATTGAGTATTGTATTCAAACACAATATTGATGAGTAGAATGCTGATGAATAAAATAGAAAGATATGATTCCTTCTTTTGGAGCTTACTAACTAGTGTTCTTTGAATATTCAGTGAGATTATATATGAGAAAAAGTATTACAGTTTCGCTTTTTGGAAAATCAATAAATAGAAACTACTATTGTTGTTCTATTTGTTATTATTTATCTCAAAACATAAAATAAGAAGTAAATAGAAATATTCTTAAAACAAAATACTCAAGTAAGTACTGCCTAAAAGTCATAAAGCATTAAAACATAAAAGCTTTCTTAGGGGTTAAAAGATGCATAATTAATAATAAAAAGAAGCAACAGTCTTTTTTGACATATTGGTGCTAATTAGATGTTTATCAAAGTTCATATTAACAAAGACTGCCCTTTGTACATTGTTTAATGCAAATTAAATATACAACATTGTTCAATGTCTAAGAGAAGGATCTGTGAAATTCTATAAAATGAAATTCAAATGAGTATTCTATCCCCAGTATTTGGTTAGAATACTATAATTTCCAGTTATTGTTTCAATAAAATTTTCACTTTTTGGGAAATAATAATATTACAAATACTTCACAAATTATTTATGAAGGTTATTCTTTTTTTTAGGTTTATTTATTTATGCATACAAGCTGGGGTGTAGGCCAGCGGTGTGGGGGTGTAAGAGGATTCACTAGAGACAGAGTGGGTGGCAGAACAGGCAGATTGACTGAAATGCACTGCTGAGGGGCACAGCAGGTGAGAGAGGAGATGTCTGCCGTGCCATGTGGGAAGCTCCCTGGCCGGGTATCGAACTTATGCTGCAGTGATTCTAGATAGCTTCAGAGTGCTGCACTTAACCCGTTGCACCACCAGGGAGGCCCATGAAGGTGATTCTTTATATTCCCAAGGTTTTAGATATGCATTTGCATTAATGAGCTAATATTTAAAAAAGACAAACAGAACCTCCCTGGTGGTGCAGGGGTTAAAGTCTCAGAGCTATCAGACTAATGCCAGCCATGGCAGCATGAGTTCAATCCTCCACCAGGAACTAAACCACATGGTGCAGCAGACCTCTTCTGCCTCACCCGCTGCTCCTCTCAGCAGTGTATTTCAGTAGATCTTCCTGTTCTGCTCCTCACTCTGTTCTGGTGAATCCTCTCACCCCCGGCACTTCTGGTCAACACCCCAGTTCTTTTTTCTTTTTTATTTATGATTACAAAAACCGGGGTGCAGGCCAGAGGTGTGGGGTAGTGAGAAGATTCACCAGAGACAAAGCAGGGAGAAGAACAGGCAGATCAACTGAAGTACACTGCTGAGGGGAGCAGCAGGAGAGGGAGGCCAGAGAGGTCTGCTGCGCCATGTGGGAATCTCCCTGGCCTGGATCAAATTTGTGCTGCAGTGGCTGCAGATAGACTCATAGGCCGAGACTTAACCCATTGCATCACCAGGGAGGCCCAACACATCCCAGTTCTTGTATGCATACAGAAATAAAAATAAATCTTTAAAATAAATAAATATTTTTTTAAAAAAGACGAACATTTAAAGTACAGTAACTTAATAGTTTCTTCTCTAGTGATTAACTTGTACACTTGGGTAACAACTGTAATAAAAGAAATCTACATTGGCTTTGTCCATGAGATTCATATTTTAAGGCAAGTTAATCTTCTTTAGTCATTTATCAAATATTTAATACTAATTATAAGATATACTTCAAATAATATTTTATATCTAATACATAGGCATATATATATATGTATAGGTACACATGCATGTACCTATATAGGTATTTGTATACATAGGTATATGTACACCTCTCTATTATTCATTTTATAGTAGATCATATGTCAATGCATGCATAGAATCTTGGAGAATGCACATACAATGAAACAGCCAGGTAATCTGCAGTTATAATCTCATATAGTCCTCACCACATTTTCATGAACTAGATACTAATCTAATCACAAGAATGTGGGAGAGGAAACTAAGACGATCAGAGAATGAAAAACAATAGAAGATTATATAGATAGTGACAGATGGAGTTAGGGTTCAAATACAGGAAGGCTGACTCCAAATCTACTGACAGTTCCCCTCTTAACTTTATATTACACTATCTTTACTCCTACTGTGATAAATGTGAGAAATGAGGTATCCATATTATTTTCCTTGATTTAGAAATGATTTATTCTGAATAAGTTGAAAGTGACTTATATTGGAAAAGACTTATAGGGCCAATTATTTTAAATTCATTTCCAGGCTGAACAAAACGATTGCTACTTTGTGTGTGGAATGGCATGACTTCACAGGGTGTTAGTGCCTGCATGCCCCACTCACGTATTCACCACTCACAGTATTCTGTTTCCTATAAACTCAGCCCTGTACAGACCCTAAACATGGTTTGGCTCATGGGTAGGAATGCATTAACACTTTGTTTCCTGTACATCTTCTGTGATGCAATATGGAATTGTTAGTTGAGTAGCCATTTTAGTAAAAAAGTTGTTACACTCCCACAATATACAGTCATTATGTTTAATAATTATGTAACTTTCCTGATTCTTCCTATAATTCTTACTTGAGTGGAAACAGACTTTTGTCTTTTTAATATCCCACCAGTACTTTTCCAGGTCTAGTTCTTATATGACCTTCCAGTCTTCTGCCAAACCATGAGTATCACTCTCCCATCAAACTACCTAGCAAGTTCAAAATGTTGATGACCCATAAACCCTGAAACTCATATTTGATCGAAGCGGGACTTGATTTGATCACTTAAACACAGGTGCTTAAGTGATTGCATTCCAAGAGCTTATTTCCAACACTTCAGAGAAGAGATAAAGAAGAGGACCCATGTGTAAGATCCCTGAGGGAAGGCATTCCAGTGTTTACTCCATTCTAGCTGCAATTTTGTCCAATTCCCATACCCCTCCACTGACCCTTTTCTTTCTTAGGAGATTTATTTGATCAGTGAAAAAAAGGTTATTATTTATTTTATTTACCTATGTGTTAGAACTATCTTTCCTACAACTATTAAGGAGACTTCACTGATTTGAATAATATATTTAATATTTACCACATTTTTATTGAGATATAAATTGCAATATAACTTTACATCAGCATGAGGTATACTAGATAACGACTTTGGTTATTTATAAATATGTTGTAAATGATAACCAAAATATTCTAATTAACATCCATCACCGCAAGTATTTATAAGTATTTATCTTGTAATAATATCTTTTAAGATCTCCTTTCTTAGTAACTTTCAAATATACAATACAACATTATTAACTATAATCACCATGTTGTACATCACATCCCCATTATTTATTTTATAACAGGAAGTGTATGCCTTTGGACCTCCTTTGCCCATTTGTGGCTACTCCTCCATCTTCCCCTCCTTTAGCAATCATCAATCTGTTCTCTGTATCTGAGTTAAATTTGCTTTATTTTTTTTAAAGATTTATTTTTATTTCTTTATGCATACAAGGACTGGGATGCAGGTCAGAGGTGCAGGGGTGAGAGGACTCACCAGAGACAGAGTAGCGAGCAGAACAGGTGGATCTATTGAAATACACTGCTGAAGGGAGCAGTGGATGAAACAGGAAAGATCTGTTGTGCCATGTGGGTTAGCTCCCTGGCAGGGGATCAAACTCTTGCCACAGTGGCTGGCAATAGTACCCTGAGACTTTAACACCTGCACCACTAAGGAGTCCCTGAGTTCAATTTATTATTGCTGTTTTGTTTTGTTATTTTCTAGATTTCACATCTAAGTGATATTGAATGGTATTTGTCTTTGTCTGACTTAATTAACTTAGCAACTATGCCTTCAAAATCCATCCTATGGTCAGATTTCCTTTATTGTGACTGAATAATTGATGGACACATAGGTTGCATCCATATCTTGGTTATTGTTAAAAACTCTGCAATGAACACATGGATGAATATGTCTTTTCAAGTTAGTGTATTTATTCTCATTGGATAAATGCCTAGAAGTGAAATTCCTGTATTAAATGGTATTCTCTTTAATGTTTTGAGGAATCTCCATACTGTTCTCCAGCATAGCTGCACCAGTTTTCATTCCCACCAACAGTGTGCAAAGTTTCCCTTTATTCCAGTCTTAACATTTGCTTCCTGTCTTTTTGATAATGGTTATTCTCACAGATGTGACATGATAACTCATTGTGGTTTTGATATGCATATCCCTAATAATATGTGAAAATGATCATCTTCTCCTGTGTCTGTTAGCTATCTGTGTGTCTTCTTTTGAGTAAAATCTGTTCAGATAAGTGAAATAGTATGAAAGTGGGTAAATTGAATAAAGGGGTGGAAGCAAGGCTTTTGTTGATGATAATAACATAATTTTACAGATGTCAAAATAAAATGTTGTACATCTGAAATATAACATATCTGACACATTAGTATTATAAACCAGTGTTACTTCAATATTTTTTTAAAGAAAGCAAATGAATAAGCAAGCAAATAAATAAATACTTCTCTACACATTGTTTATGATCCCAAGAGCAAATAAATCAGAGAATTAAGTAAAGGGCTTTATTATCAAAGTTATTAGTGGTGTTAGAAATATCAATGAGGGGCCTCCCTGGTGGCGCAGCGGTTGAGTGCTGTGTTGTGGAGCTGTTGGCAGCTAGCGATGTGAGTTCGATGCCCAGCCAGGGAGAATCCCACATGGTGTGGCAGACCTCTCCTGCCTCGCCCGCTGCTCCCCTCAGCAGTTTATTTCTGATCTGCCTGTTCTGCTCCCCGCTCTGTCTCTGGTGAACCCTCTCGCCATCCCATGCCTCTGGCCTGTACCCCAGCTTGTATAAATAAATAAATCTTAAAAGTATATATATATATATATATATATATATATCAATGAGGACTGTCGAAATTCCAGAGCCTAGAGGCACAATAAATCTTGACTACCCTTAATACTGTTGGAACAAGTGAACAGTGTCTACATCTGACAATACCTAGAGCCATGGGAGAGAGACCATTCAATAATAGCTTTGGACTTTCATACAGGAAGATTAAAAAAAAAAAAAAAGAGAATTACAGACCACAAGTAAGCAGTGAGAAAATAGAGAAATGGATTACCCCAATGCTGTTCTTCTTGTCTTTCTGTCTCTTTTAATTTCTTCCAATGGTAATTTCAGTTAGATATAGAGGGCAAGTTATTCCTAGTAATAATGACCATGAAAATCACTCTGCCAGAATACTGTATAGGGCAGTGAAGGACACAGTGAGTGTGGAGATAAAACCAACACCAGCATCAACTATTTGATAGGAGATATAAGAACTTAACATGTGTAATTTAATTCTTATATAAGCCTTACAAGAGATGGACTAATTTCATTAAATGGATGAAAAGAGGGCACAAAAATAGTTAACTAAATTTCCATGTCCATTTAGGTACAGTAGTCAGAGATAAGCTTCCTTCTGAGAGTTCCCAGTTCCAGAGGTCAAGTCTCAGCCACTCTGAGATTCTATTTTTGGAGTCAATATGAACTCTTGTTAGGTTTAAATTAAAAATGATATAACTATTGAGATCGAGGGCTGGGGATGTTATTGGATTAGTTAACAAGAAGTATTTTTCTAAAGAAAATCACTTATGAACAACTATAATATATATTCAGTAATCACCAAAGTCCAGAAATACATCTCAGAAAAAGCAATAAAAAATAATGAGAATAATAAAGACCTATGGAAGTATACTATGTTTTCATATTTGACCCATTGATCATTACTTTTTATCAAGTGGACATGTGTATTACTCTAAAGCACTTATGAAAATTGATATCCTTTTAATTTCCTAAGTCACAGAAATATGAATAGCCATAAATGACCAATTATGCCATTCAATTATTTCATAATATTTGACAAAAAGACAGGTTAAAAAAACTAAATATCATCATTATGCTACTGAAAATAAAATTTAGAGAAATTAGTCACAAGTGAAAAGAAAGAATTGCATATGTTGTAAGAAGAACAAGGTTGGGGCCTCCCCGGTGGTGCAACAGGTTAAGCACAGCACTATGAAGTTATCCAGAGCCACTGCAGACCATTTCTGTCTCACCCTTTGCTCCCCTAAGCAGTGTATTTCAGTCGATCTGCCTGTTCTGCTCCCCACTCTGTCTCTGGTGAAACCTCTCGCCTCCCCACACCTCTGGCCTGTACACCAGCTTGAATGCATAAATAAATATATCTTTAAAAAAAAGAAAAGAAATAAAAAATTCTATATTTCATCATTGAAAAAATAAAGAACTGGATAGATACAAGATAATTCCTGAGTAAGCATTATTTGATTCCTAACCACTGAGTTCAGATTTCCAAGAGATATGGCAAAGGATTATCTTATAATTAAATCTTTTACATAGTTTATACTAGAAAATGACTTACCCTATTCACAGTGTCTTCAAGTAATTATGTGTTTTAAAGTAAAGAATTGGGCGCATTTTAATTCAAAACATCAAGAATTGTTTATATTATGAAATAACAAGTCCACAATGGATGAAAAGTTAAAGTGATACAGAATCATTTAGTATTCTTTGGTCATAGATTCAGTGACTGTATATTTGTTCCATAGTGTTTTCATTTGCCTGTGAACTGTTATTTCATAATTGATTTTGCCACAATCTATAGGAAGCATAGAATTAGACAAAATCTGGATAATGGGCAAAGGAAAGAAATTTTTAAAAAATAGACTTGTGTAGTTCATGCTTTTCTTTTTTTTTTTCTTTTTCTTTTTTTTTTTTT
>PVIJ01016355.1:0-33028 GCA_004024925.1 Scalopus aquaticus
CCCCCCACGCCCCCCACAACCCCCCACCCCCTCGCAACACGAGGGCGCCATGCTGTGCGTGGGAACACTGTCTTCCAGACGGGCTTGGTTTTGTTTTTTATTGCGGGTAATGGACACACCACGTTCTGTTAGCTTTGGGGGGTCAACACAGTGATTCAATACTTCTATCTTTTACGAAACAATCACTATGATCAGTCTGGTGAACTGATAGTTACAACTGTAGTTAGAACTTTTTCTCTTTCTTGTCATGAGAGTTCTCATCACAAGACCTGCTCTCTTAGCAACTTTCAAATATGCGGGGCAGTGTTACTAACTGGAGTCGCCGTGCTGGATATGACATCCTGTGACTTATTTATTTGGGACGTTGTTACCTTTGGATCCCATTTAGCAACCCCCACCCCTGCGTCCGGCAAGCACCGTTTGTTCTGCATGTCTCTGAGCTGGTTTTTAGGTGTTTAGCTTTTGTTTTTGTTGATTGCACATATGACTGGAAGACTGGTTTTATGCGACAGAAATACATCTCTCATTGGTTTAAGTCCCTGGAGCCGAGTCTCTGTTACTGTACGCCAAGGACAGTTCCAAATAATTTACCTTCCTGCCTAGTTCCCTGTGTTAGTGGAAAGGAGCCTGGGCTTGGAGGGCCCTGTGTTTAAGGAAACAAGGAGGGAGAAAGCCTATTTCTCTCTGGCACGGACCCTCTGCCCTCATGTGGTCACTCCTCGGCCCCCGCAGGTGTCGGGGTCAGCATCTCCCAGGCTGGTCCACCCCCTCTGGATAAAAGATGAAGAGCTGAGGGTTAATGGTGACCTGGAGGCTGATCTGCGACCCGGGCCTTTCCCCTCCGTCCCCGAGACGCCAGTGCCCACGAGCTGCGGGAGGGTGTGGCTTCTGGTGCCAGACTGTCTTGCTCAAATTCTAGTGCCATCGTTTAGTAGCTGTGTGATATCAGACAGCTCCCTCTACCTCTCTGGCCCTCGGCTTCTCACCTGTAAGGCAGGGATGATGGGTGATAAGATACCTGCTGCCTAGGAAGGTTAGCGGGATTCCCACCTGTCAGGGGCCAGCGGGGGGGGGGGGGTTTATGAATGGGCTGTTACAAAGGTGTGAGTGGGGTCTGCTGACCCTGTGACAGCTCAGGGCTAGTAACAGGGGGTGTTACTGCCACTAGGTGATAACGGGGGCATTCCCACCCTCCATTGGGGAGCTATCACCCGAGGCCTGAGGGGGCGAAGAAGGAGGCGGTGGCTTCAGCTAGAGAGAAGGAACCCTACGGAATGGCTGATTGACAGGAGCAGTCACCTTCACTTAGGGGATGCAGAAGGCCGTGGTGACCCAGCAGGAGAGCTGAGAGGATAAACACCAGACCTAATCAGCTCTCCTCCCTCTCCAGTGTCTTCCATTAGTGGTTGAGAAACCGGAGAGCAGGAGAGCCCTTTGACACTGTCACAGTGGGCATTGCAGCGTACAGAGGCGTGCATCTTCCCTCTGTGGCTTCAAACTTCTGGATCATGCCACTGGAGGGAACAAAGGTGCTCTCTCCTTCCCTTTCCCTTCTTCCCACTGGGAGGGAGGAAGGTGGGCGTGATGGCAGGAGCTAGGGCAGCCTCTGTAGACCACAGTATGGAAGCCAGGTGTTCAGGGTAGCAAGGCATGAGATAGCAAGAGTCTGAATGCCAGACAGCGTGGAGCCACCGAGGCCAACCAGACCCCAAGCTCTGGGCAGTTCCACGAGAGGGGATGAAGCGTGTCTCTTGTTCAAGCCAGTTATTTTGGTTTTTATTACAGGGTGAACTGATATCCTGACAAGATTTAAATTAGGTATTTGCTCAGGTGTGGGGAAAACTTGGGGCTGAGATTTAAACAAGTAATAATGATGTGAAAGTTACAGACTGCTCAAAAATACTGTTAAGGAATCTGTCTTTCAAGGAGATTCCGCATAACTCAGTAGGGAGCCGTGTTTGGTGGGAAAAAAATAAAAACACCCTAGAGGCCTCTTGGATTGAGACGTTCCCTAAGCCAAGTTCACGGGCCAGCATCCCAACCATGCTAGGCTTAGGTGGGAGCAAGTGAGAGCTTGTCTTCCCGAAAGCTACCAGACAAACCCTCACGTGGACTCTGATTGGACCACTTTGAACCACACGTCTGTCCCTGAACCAATCACTGTGATCTTTACATGTCAGCTGCTCTGACTGGTGCTAAGTCCCAAGGTCTCTGTCGGATAGACTGTCATGGGAAGCTCCTAGAAGAGAGAACTTCCAGGAGAGGCATGCCCCAATGTCAGTGCAGAGTTTGTGGCTCCAAAGAGAATGTAATGATGGAGGAGGAACCGAGTCAGCCAATGTCCTTCATACCAGTATGAAAAGAAAGAACTTCTAGAAAATAGCATAAAGTACCGGGGGTGTTGTGGGATTTCCACTTCTCAAGACTTCTTTTCATCAAATGAAAGTGCTAAGCCAGATGAGGCCATCCCTGCCAGCACTCGGCATGGGGGATCGTCTCCAAAGTAATCAAATGAAAATAGGAACAAGAGATGCCCCCGTTGGAGACTCAAGGAACATTTTCAAAGGTCCCAAGGGAGAATCCTTTGTGTTGCAGGAACTTTCCGAGAAATACAACAAAGCAGTTATGTGACATAAAGGAGGTGATTAGGTGCCAAATAGTGAGGCTTGTTAATCCCAGGGGCAGATGAGGTCCTTCCTTCCCGCAACTGGGAGTCACCCACTTCTGCTCCCCAGTGTTATTACAGGGGAGCTCTTTCACTCAAGAACAGCATGCTCTTTGGGGGCACTTTAAAGCAAGCCTGTTTGCAGTTAACTCTACTTGATATCTTAATTTGGAAATCCCCGTTAACAGATCTTGTATCTGAGTTTGGGTTTCCCCAAAGCAGACCAAGAGACAAAGATTCAAGGACAGATTGTTTGGAAGGTCAAGGCAAGGGAGAAGCAGAACAAGAGCCAGGGAAAGGGAGACAACCCAAATGAAGCAAGTTACCGGGACAGTGGACAACTGGAGTTTCGTCTCCCCGGTACAGAGCTCCGCCGGAGGGGCCAGGGAGCTGGGCTGCTGACACACCCTCTCCCCCATGCGCTGATCGGGCAGATGAAGTTGTAAAACCTGAGGGGCAAACACAGCAGCTGGTGCTCCCCCTGTGCAACTCACGTCTTCGGGAAGCAATCCCAGGGGCACGAGGGGTTGGGCAGTGAGATGGCAAAGAGGGTGTTGGTGACGTTTGCGTCAGTGTGCTGGCTGCCTTTCCTGGCATCCGGGGCTCAGCCACGGAGCAGGCCTCCGGTCACCAGTTTCGGGCGCTGCCCTTTGAACCTGCTGTGGGTGCACCAACGCGCTCAGTTCCCTGGGAGGTTGGGAGCCCTGGGCAGATACACAGGTGCCCTCCGAGTGCAGGGGCAATGGGGGCACCGAGGCTGGATGGCCAATCGAGAGGAGGGAAGAGGAAAGAAGGGACAAAGCCAAGATTTACAAAGTGTGGGGCTCTTGACATTCGTAACACCTCTCATCTCATTGTCTATAAGCTCCATTTAATAGTTAAGAAAACTGGGGTTCAGAGAGGGAATAGGATTTTCTCTTGGTTATAGGGCAGTTAAGTGCAGTGTTGCAATTCCAGCTCTGGTTTCTCCTACAAGGTCAAAGTCAATGTCCTCCCTTCCTCTCTCTCTCACACACTTAATTTCCCGATTTAGAGAGTTAACAACACAGAAAGCAAGAGAAACCTTCCTGTGTCCTCAGCTTTAAAAGATAAAAGGCAGTTTTCATTTTCTCTTTCATTCATTCGACACATTTACGAAGCACCTATTTTCTGCAATACCTAGAACAAGACAGACCAAACCCCGGCCCCTGGAGGTCTGTATGCTAGCGAGGACTTTACACAACTGAATATATAGAGGGGAATCATGGATATTAGAGGGGAAGTCAGAGGCCGAAGGGAAGGCAGCCCCTGCAGGACATGGACTTGCCCACTGCTGGGACGTAGGGGCCACTGCCACCTATTGGCATTTTGGGCTGTTCCAGGGAATGTCTGGTGCATTGAAGAATGGCTCATCTTGCGAAGTGTCTACCAGACACGGTATGTTGGAGCCTCCCTGGTGGTGCAGTGGTTAAGCGCTACACTGTGGAGCTGTTGGCAGCAGTGAAGCGAGTTTGACACCCGGTCAGGGAGATTCCCACATGGCACAGCAGACCTCGCCTGCCTCGCCCGCTGCTCCCCTCAGCAATTTCCATTGATCTGCCTGTTCTGCTCCCCACTCTGTCTCTGGTGAACCCTCTCGCTGCCCCACGCCTCTGTCCTATACCCCAGCTTGTATGCAAAAATAAATAGACCTTTAAAATAAAAATGGTGTATTTTGCTGTAGGTAGAATGTAAAAAAAAATCCACAAGACGCTGTGTGGGACCATAATTGCACATTTGAGGGTGGAGCAGAATCAAGTTGTCTGAGAATTCTGAAGCAAATGGTGGGGCGCTGGTGGGCGTGGGGAATCTGTCACAGGGCATGAGACTCCAGCACCATTTGGACGGCACTTTCTTAAGCAGTTGGGACCAGTGATGGAAAAGCAGAATGTGCTGTTGATGTGATGACTGTTTTCCATAAAATAATAATAATAAAAGGATTGTTTCAAACAGGCAAACGTGACAGCATTCTGGGGGACACCACTAGGCCTCACCCCCATCTTAGTGAGTTTAGCTCCTGGATAGACCAACCTTGTTGGAAGAGGAGACTACTCAGCAGAGGAGAAAGGAATCCTGGTTGCTAGAATCTTGGCCAGCTTCAGAGTATGTCTTGACCCCATTCCGGAGGCTTTGAAGCTCTTCTTTCACTGGTCGTTACGACCTCATCTCAGAAGCAGATTGACATAGCAGCTAAAGCCGGCAGCTTTTCAACAGTGTCTGGCTCCTCCCAGCCCCTCAGTGAATTGGGATTTCATCTTTGGAAATAAGACACTTGATGCCACTAACAATAAAGACCTAAGGACGGGGTGACCCTTTGCAATTTGAAAACAGTAGTTTTCACCTACTGACTGGTGGGGACTTCCACGCAAGTCACAATGTTAACAGAGAAACAGATGATTATAAAAAGACTGCAGCGTGACAGAAGCATAGACCCATGTCTGCATGTTTACACAAGTCCGAATAAATCCTAAAGTACTGGTATTAGTAAGCACCACCGTAAATGGCAGGGCCACCCATGGCCTTGGCCCTGCCCTCTAGTAACCGTGTGACCCAAGAAAGCCCCTTCACCCCTCTGAGTGCCAGCTTCCTCATTTCTAAAACGGAGATGGTAAGAGTACCTGCCTCGTAGGGTTGTTAGGAGCACTGGGTGAGATGCTGTGTGTAAAATGCTCAATAAGGTGAAGTATGAATTTCCTCCCTGTGCTAGAACACGATCACAAACTCAGTGGCTTAAAAACAACAAAAATTCATTATCTTATTATTCCGGGCATTGAAAATCCAAAAGTGAGTCTGATAGAGCTAAAATTCAGGTGTAGACAGAGCTTTGTTCCTTCAGAGGCTCTAGGGAAGAATCTGCTTCCAGGGCCTTCTCGAAGCCAGCTGGATATCTTGGTTTATAGCATATCCTACCTCTTCAAAGCCAGTACCTGGCATCTTCCAGTCTCTCTCACTGGTCCTGCTGCCTTCCTCACCTCCCCCTGTCAGACACTGGCCCTCGTGTTCCCTTTTATAAGGATTATGGTGATTCTGTTGGGCCCACCAGATAATCCAGGATAATCTCCCCATCTCAAGAACCTTAACCTAATCATGCCTCAGAGTCCCTTTTGTCACATAAAATACCGTACGTACAAGTTCAAGGTTTTAGCGCATAAACATCTCTGGGGAAGCCATCTACTACAAGTGGCTATTAATAGCATTATTAGTATAGGTTGTTAGTTACAAAAACTGTAGCAATTTAGAATAATAATGATGACATATGGTAAAGGGCGAAAAGACAAGAGGATGAGAAAAATACACCCATGAAGCTACTAGTGATTGAGTGGTTGTGATGGGGGTGAAACCCCTGGGTAGTGTTTCATTTCTCCATTTTTCATTTCTCCATTTTTCATGGCACTTTTATATTATTTTTATAGTAAGCAAATTTTAATTAAAGTATTAGTGAATATAAAAGTGTCTTATTTAGGTCTGCATGTTATATTTGTATGTTGTTCTGGCTATCAATTGCTGCATGACTAATGACCCCAAAATTCAGTGGCCTAAAAATAACAATTTATGATCATTCACAGTTCTGTGGGTTGATTGGACTCCAGTGAATGGTTCTTACTTGAGGTCTCTCAAGCAGTTTCAGGTAGGTGGGCACTGGGGCTGATGCCATCTTGACTTGAACTGGACATCCAAAATGGCTTCTCAGCACTCACCCTGTGGAGCGCCCTGGACTTCTTTCATGGAGGCTTTGGGCTACTTGAGGCAGGAAGCCGAGCATCACTTCCACCATGTTCCAAAATTCACATGAGGTCATTGTTCCAGATTCCAGGTGCAGGAAGAGGATACCTCAGACCTCAAGAACGAGAGCCATGCGTGTCTACGGAAGGACGTACCTTATGGCGGCCGCCATTTTGAGGTCAAACTAACGTCTATCTCCGTCTTCCTCTACCCAGTCCTCCCCTCCCCCAACTCATCTCAGGATGTCACATGCTTCCTCCCCTCCCCAGACATCAATCTGGGATGTCTCCTCCTTTCCTTAGCTCAAAGCGATTTTGTGGATTTTCAGTTAGAACATGAATCATGTCCCCTCCAAGAAGCTTAAGTTTCTTCTAGAAGAGGAAATGGGCTTCTCCCACCCCTTTCATTTCTTTTGCTTGTTTAACATCCCTTCCTACGTCCTGTGGGAGAACTACTAGTCATCTTGGTGCCTTGCCCTCTACTATCCTACAAATGGGCAAGCCAAGGAAACCCTCTCTGAAATTTGAATCTCTAACAGTGTGATAAAAAGGAATTCAGAAAAAGTTTGCAGTGGATACTGTAGATGTCTGTCCACCAGTTTTTCACCAGCAGCAGGGAGGACCTGATTTATCAACCTTTGCACTGTTGACATTTTGGAAGAGGCTCTTTCCAGTAGTGTATTGGGGCAGGAGCTACCCTCATTGCAGGGTATTTAGCTGCATCCCTAACTTCTACCCACAATGCCACTGACACCTGTTAAAGGAGCCAAGCTGCCTTAGCAGTGGGAGCCTGCAGGAGCCGTGGTGCCTCTTAACCCGTTGCTCCAGAGCAGTTATGGCAGTTGCTCCTGCCCAGTAACTGCCGTTTTGAACAGACCAATCAGGTGCTAGGAGCTGATGGGTCGGTGCAGTCAGCTCCAGGATTGAAAATGGTCCAATCAGACTTGTGGATGGTACTCTGGAAGAGGATATAAGCCAGGATTGGAGGGACCTAAGGGGGGGGGGGAGAGAAGAACCGAAAAAGAGGGCGGGGGGAAGAGAAGAACCGGAGAAGACAACGACGAGGATGACACCAGCCCCCAGAAGAAGAACGATGGTGGTTCCAGACTCCAAAGAGAGAAGAAAGCAGTCTGTTCCTGGCCTCCGAGGAAGAAAGAAGAAAAGAAGCATCCAGCAGCCGCTGGATGCTTCTCTTCCGAAGAGGAAGAGAAGCTGAAGGACTCTGCAGGGACTGGGCCTCAGTCCTGTCTCTGATGTAGCCTGAGGAGAGCACCAGAGGCCCTCGGCCTTGTGTCTCAGAGACTTGTTTGTTGGTCTAACCCAGCACCTCACAAAGAACTACCATCCCCGATGCGTCCTGGGTGAGGTGGCTGCCACTTGAGGATGCAGTGAGCTCTCTGTTTCCCCCGTTTGTAAAATGAACCCCATGTTTGTTGTTCCTGTGGCCTGAAGTCTCCTGCAATTGTGCGCGTGGGTGAGAATCCACAGCCAGTGCCCTGTCCTCTCCTCACGCCCTGTCCTTTGTTGTATTTGGCCTTTTGGGGCTTCTTGGTGGCTCTTGCCTCAGAGCCTGGGCATTTGTGCCCCATCTGCCCAATTTCAGTTGGCGACCACAAAGGGACGGAACACCCCTGTCCACCCTGGTTTCACACCCTCCTAGGTGTGATACACCAAAATGCCTCCCACACTGCCAGATGTCCTCTGGAGGCCAAGGTCACCCCTGTGTGACTTTCATGCTTGTGATTGGTTCAGGGGTGAGAGGTGCAAACCAGCTTGGACAATGAGACACCAGGATAGAGAGAACCAGGAGAAGCTACTTTCTCTTTCTACCTTACCAGATTTCATAGTCTGATGACTACTGGCTGCCACAGACGAAAACAACTTTTAGGTGAAACCAACGTATGAGAAAAGTAAAGGGAAGCAGGAGAGAACTTGGGGTCTCATTTATGTTCTTGAACTTCAAGTCACCCAACCTTGGAGTTACCCTACCCATCAACTCCTTTACTGCCTAAGCCAGTTTCAGTCAAGTTTTCTGTTACTTGCAGCAAAACATCCCAAGTGACACATCAACACACTGAAGCAAACACTGGCCAGTTTGTGCAACCGAGATTCCCCAGGGCATCCAGTTTCTAATTCTTTTTAAACTTGCTTCTGTAGCTTTCTCTCTCCATTTCTATGAAGTACCCTACACCCTTCTTACAAATTCCTCTTCTTTTCAAATTGGGCAGAGTCAACTTCATGATTTACAGTGAGAGAATTCTATTACTCTAGTTGACTAATTTCAGCAAAAAAGCCCAAACATTCCCAACCACCGTATCCCCATCCATGGGGCTACCTGAGGATCTGTTGTTATGGCTGACTCACCTGGGATTCCCCAAGTGCTGCTTCTAAGACCCGTAAGACAGACTGAGCCCCGTCTGAACAGACCAATGATGGAAAATCAACACAACAAACATTCCCAGACATTCCAAAGGCAGCACCATACCATGGGGGTGTGCCAAGGACAGGCCAGGGGGATGACCCCATGAACCCCAAGGAGGGCTAGCTCCTGTAGGAGATAAGAATTAGATAAAGGGTGAGGAGAAGAACAGGATTCCCTGGCTCCACTGCCAGCTTGCTCCATGACCCGGAAGGAGTTGCTCTTCCCTCCAAGCATCAGTTGCCTCATCTGTCCAGTAAAGATCATCCTATTAACTTCTCAGGGTTGATGTATGCCTCACTCGAGAGGACACACATCTAACCAGTTTTGTGATCTGCCTCTACTTGTTGAAGTGTGATGTTGAAATCATCTTACTTTTATAATAGCTACTACCAAATATTCTTGTCGAAACCTCCTTTCCCCCGTGGGTTCTAGTAAAAATCACAGAGTAGTGGTAGTACGAGTCCCGAGGCAGCAGGAGACCTAACAGCTGGGTCCCCCAC
This sequence comes from Scalopus aquaticus, assembly GCA_004024925.1. Taxonomy (NCBI): domain Eukaryota; kingdom Metazoa; phylum Chordata; class Mammalia; order Eulipotyphla; family Talpidae; genus Scalopus; species Scalopus aquaticus. Next base: position 9,328 of record PVIJ01016355.1, read on the forward strand.
TGCCCCTGTAGGTCCTCAGCACCTGCCCTGTACTCTCACAGACCCAGGGGCCGAAGAGTAGGAACCAACGCTGTCCCCCACACCTAGAAACAGAACAAGAAGTGAATCATTGGCCCAGAACCCCGGAGCTTCTAGGGGGCGAGCTTCCTCGACCAACCTCTGCAGGCCCTAATTCCTCAGGCTCTTGTGGGCTCTTAAAACTCAGAACTTCTCAAATTAAAATGTCAGTATCCCCAGGGGACACGGCCACACCCGACACAGCTGTACCTTGGTCATCCTGTCCCTGGCACCGCAGGGAGCAGGCGTGAGTGTGCACTGGGCGTGCCTACCGGGCAGGACAGACCCAGGGCATGAGACATAGTGAGGGGGTAGGAGAGGAGTGTCCTCGAGGAGGGGAGCAACTAGAAGGGATACAAGGTGGCTTTCTCGGGGCTGCTAGATTTCAGGTGCCAGTCTTATGAGTAGGTTCAGTTTCCCCCTTTCATTGCCCAGATCAGGCTCCATATGTGACTCTAGGAACTTGGAGCTGGGTTGGGGGTTGGAGTAGAAGTGGGTGCCATGCTCTGAAACGGCTTCACAGCCAGTCCTGGACAGAGGTGGCTGACCCCAACTGCTACGTGACCTCTGAACTTTGACTGAATGACTCAGAAGGCCCTAGCATCACTTTCTTGTATATGTTAAGTACTCGGCATGGCACAACATAGGTGTAATAGGGGGCCCCTAGGTGGCATCTTTTAAAGATGCCATAAGTTTGCGATCATAGAAGACACTTCTATTTGGAGACTTGTAGTTGAACAAAAGGAAAAGCCAACTGCTGTCTTAGGCTGAGTTCCTCTGAAGCCAGCTGGGAGAGAAGGATTTGAATGAAGAAGCTTGTTGGAGAGGAGATCTGTGGAGCACCGCCCAGCAGTGGGGAGATGAGATCGGGAAGGGAATGGCAGCTTGCCACCATGGCCACCTATTGGAGACCTCTGGGGTCCCGTGAGAACAGACCTCTGAGTTTCCTATCTGAGGGGCAAGGAGGTGAACTCTGTATCCAGAAACTTCCATTTGTCATTGGTTGAGGGCTGCTTCTGAAGGCCAGGCCAGATGCCAAGGTGAGCCAGAGAGCTGAGGGGCTGCAGGCAGCTCAGCACACAGCAAGCAGGCTCCTACCCCCAGACTCCTTATTCTGTGCAGGAAATTCTGTTTGGCATCAATTTAGAGCTTTTACAGAAGCTCAGTGGCGAAGCAACTATTCAGAGCGAGAGACAGGAGATAAGCAGAGCTTGAGGAAAATAAGTTCAGATTTCCCAAAAGTCATGTGAAGAAGAAGGGACTCGATTCCAGAGGCTTCCCCAGATGGGGTTATTACCTGGAGAGGTGACCTCTCTGAAGGCCGAAGACCTTGGAAACATTTCAGTTTTGTGGAGAGAGGAAGAGACACAGAGACAGCAATAGGGGTTGTTTTGTAGTGACTACAATGAAGAGGAGAGAGACATGGTGAGAGACAGACAGAACTAAAAGTAGGAAAGGGAACGGGGTGAAGGGAGATGGAGCTAAAGCTGAAGAGACCAAGAGATGAAATGTCAGATCAAAATGTCATGGGCGACCATTGGAAATGATGAGACTAAAAAGCCCACGTTGTCTCTTTCTTGTGTCCATATCAAGAATTCTTCACTAAATGTATATGCTTTTGTGATTAGCAAATGAATTAAGACAAACAAAAATGTCCCACCCAACACCAGAATTTATAATTCTGAGTACAGAACACCCTCTTTGAATTGCTTCTCACTATTTCTGTGTTTCTTGAAATGATTTTAATGCAGAGTTTTCTCCTCTCCCTCCTTCCTTCCATCTTTTTTGGAGAAGGCTTGGAAGAGCTGGCCCAGAACTGAACTGGAGCTGAAGATGACAGTGGGTGGATTAAAAGTAATTTAAGGAGAGAAGGATTAGAAGCTGCTTTGGAACTAAGAATTGGATTAACTTCTTCCTGGCTCTACCTTTGCAAGAGCTGTCTTGTCTTAGAGTGATGCAGCAGGGCAGTGGGGAGGGAAATTGACTTTGTCTAGGGAGGAGATAAAATTGGGTTGAGATGATTCATTCTTTCACACATTCATTCAACAAGCATGCAGGAAGCACCTCCTGCCGCCCAGGCCTGAGCCACCTGGGGATATACCGAGATGAACAGTACATAGGCCGAACCCACAAGGGCTCCTCATTGGCTGAGAGGGGTGCACGGGGTCTAATAAGATCAATGCAAGAGGATCGGCCCAGCCAAAATGGAGGTCTGCAAGCTGGTGAAAGTTCCGCTTTCAACCTACACAGATGCAGCTCTTGCTCCTCAGAGGAAGAAGTATGGAGTGACAGGGAGAGTCTTCTCTAGAAGGACAGGGTGGTGACATGTGGACAAAGGTAGTTTCCAAAAGATCTTGACTTTCAAAGTGATTGGAACGCTGCAGAAGGAGCGCAGCGAAACTTCAACCACTGGTGTTAGCGAGCATGCTCTTGGCTGCAGGTAACAAAAAAACCAACCTTTAGTGGGTTCAGCAACAAAACATTCATCTTTTTCAAAGAAGTAAGCCCAGAGCTGGGGGCTCCAGGGACAGCTCAACAACTCCCTGAGCCACGGACCTAGATGCTCTATCTCGCCGGCCCACCCGGTGCAGAACAGCTCATTTCCTGCCACCATTTCTCTAGCAGTAGGGAGAAACCTTTCCTAGAAGCTCCTAGGCAGACTTGGCCTCATGCCCCAAGAGTACCTGCCTCAGAAGGGAATTAACATTCACTGGGCACTGTTTAAAATCCCCACAGTCCCCAAAATTTCCAGCTTCCCCTTTAACATCTAACAGACTGTAGGACCTCATGACTCTTAGGAGAGCAACTCTTATCAGGTTCTTTCTGCAGGATATTACTCAGAATCTCTGGGGGATACTCTTGTGTCCCATGGACCAGGCTTGTGGTTGCTTGGCAACCATATGTGACAACCCTTTCAGAGCTCTACTGCCATGTCTGCCATCTTTTAACTACCTACTCCAGGCATCATGGCCTGGAGGTGGTATACAGCCCTCTTTCTTAACAGATCCCCAATGGGGTAGGGTTAACTGGAACAAAGATTTACTTACTGTAATTGAGACTCCCATTCATGGTGGCTTAAAGTTTCTAGTGTATTATACCCTGGTGTAAGCACCAGGGAGGTTCACATACAGACAGGCTAAGTACCAGCCCTTTGTATGTCTCGTTCTTGTCTTCCTCACATGGTCTGTGTGTGATTGGTCTAGGGCTGATGGGTCAGTTCCATGGGGTCAGAGTTCTATGGCTCCTTCTAGCTTGTTCTCTTCCATCCATGCCTGTCTGTTTCCCTTGCCTGCACAGGTCAGGTTGGAGTCTACTATGTCCACATTGCAAGAAGCAGGATAGAGGAAACAAATTTTATTAAAGTCCTGTGAATAGCAGGTAAGAACTATAATATGGAAGAGAGAAATCAAAATGAAACCATCAGGAAATAACTTCTAGAGTCCATGCATCCGCATAGAGCTTCCCCTTCCACCATCTTAACCCTCCTTTCTCTCCCAGCCGCCACTGCCATGTTGTGGTGGCCTGTCTCATGGCCGTGGATGGGAGCTTCCTGATCCTTTCTCTCTGGCGTTTGGAGCCCCCCTCTTCCATGCTTACCCCAGATATGGGCAGTGGGAATCTCCAGTTCCTTCAGAGGAAAGCTTCCTCCCGTCTGGTTCCCTCTGGCCTCGGTGAAGCCAGCAAGAGAGTTGTAGGCACATCCCCTAGGCTGGGAGCCTCTGCTCTCGGTCACTCCAAAGGGGGGTCTGTTCTACAGGGTCTCCTCAGCACAGGGGGAGGGTAGGGGAAGTGGGAGGAGGACAGGCCAGCTCCTCCCTCTCTGCAGGTAGGTCTCACGTGGAAGACCATTTCTTATCTTCCAGAGCCAAAACTACCAGGCAAATGCTTGATCAGAGAGAGACATCTCTGCCAAGAAGCAGAGGAACACTTCTATTGAAATGTAAGTTTAGAAATTAATTCCTTTTCCCTAAAGGCACATCCACTCAATGGGGAGACCTCACAGCAGGGCTACTCTGTGACGGGTTACATAACCCTCCAGGCCTGTTTCCTCACCTGTGAGGTTAATGACAGACCCTCTAGCAGAATCCTTGGGAAGATCTCAGGAGAGGATGGCAGTCAGTGCTGGCTTGGCACGGCCCACTGTTAACACCCAACACGTGCAGCCATGATAATTACTGTTACTAAACAAAAGTAAACAACTCAAGGTGAGGAATCTGTATCTGGAAGTGCCACCATTTTAGGACTCCCCCCAAGAGCAGGGGGTTCCTTCCAGAATAAAGGGGAAGACCATCTGCATCTTCAAAGGCAGAAATGGCTTCTCACCTCCTTCAGATCTGAAAATCTGGACCTCATCTCCGGGAGTGGCTACATAATTTACTAGCTGGCCCTCTTGTTCCAAAATTATTAAGAACTTCAAGACAGCTGTGAGTGCCCTCCTGCGCATGGGGCTCGTGATGGCACAGTCAGGCACACCCACGGCGCTGGCCCTGCCTGCCTCCAGCCGCGGGACAAGTAATCGAGATGGAAAATAGCAGGTTGCAACAGATACCATGAAAACATCTGCAGGCAGAGAGTAGTCAGCTTTTTCACTCAGCAGCCTACACAGTCGTAGTATTACTGAGTCCTAGAGACCACATCTCATCTGCCCATCCCACCCCTGCCTTCTGGAAAAGATGGAAAACCTGGAATCGGAGAGGGTAAGGGACTGGCCCATATCCTTCCCCTTCCAGAGCCTGCACCTACCCCTGCCAGGAGTGTCCCCCCATGGCCTCCCTCTAAACTGGAGGGAGGGTAGTTGCAGTGGCTTCTGGAAACCCTCCAGACGCCTCCTTAGTGCAAAGCAAGGGGCCAAGTCTGGTTTCCATCCTTGGGTCTAACTTCCCCCCTTGTACCTTCCCCTACCCCCCTGACCCTCATTTCTCAGAAACCACATGATTCCCCTAGTTCCCCTGCGAGCTGCTCCCCTCTGCCTCCACCCCCAGCCCACCCCAGGGTAGTCACCCGCACCAGAACAGGCAGCGCGGGACTACGTTTATGTATTTGTTTGTTTTACTTTTAATGACCTGGAGTAGAACTGAAAATATTTTCTGGGGGTGAAAGGGAGTGAAGAGGTAGAGTTCCTAAGAGTGAGGAGAGCCCAGTGAGAATAGGAAGGAAGAGCTGCGGGTGCAGAGCTCACACAGAGAACACCAGGCTGAGAGCAGCAGCTACAGCTCACCCAGCTTCAAACCCTGGCTCCACCTCGTCTTAGCCCAACCTTTCTGTGCCTCCCTTCAAATGGGGATAATCATCACGGGGTTGTCGTAAGCGACCATCATTATCTCATTGCTGTGGTTGTTTAGAGCTCGTGGGAGTTCTTGGAGAGTAGCATGGCTGAATGTACAGATGCTGAAACCAGACTGCCTTTTCCAAATCCCGCTTCACCACTAATAGCTGTGTGACTTTGGTTAAGAAATTGACCTCTCTGGGCCTCGTTTCCTCTTGGACAGAGAGATTGACTTAGAGATGGCATTGAGACTCAGTTGGGCCAATGAGATTTAAGGCCAGGACTTGTGCTGGCACCTCCAGGGAAAAGAAGCATTGCTTCCATTGTGTTGCTGAGCTGGCAGGATATGAACTGGGAATTGCTGGGGCCATCTTGCTTACCCCAGGAGGAAAGCCTGCCTGGGAGTGAGGTTAACACAGGGAAGCAGATAAGAGAACTGGAGAGAGGAGAGCCGTGGTGACATCGTTTGAGCCCCTGGATGCAACTGTGCCTGAAGCAGGCCACCTTTGGACTTCCCAGTTTCATGAGCCAGGAAATTCCCCATTTTGTGAAGGCCACTTTCAGTTGGGTTTTTCTCACTGGAAAACGTCTAGGAGGTTAAGCAGCTTGCCCACAGCCCGAGTACTATAAGCAGCCAACTCAGAATTTGGAAGCTGCTAGTTCTCGGTGCCCATTGCTCCATTCTCTAGGCTGGCATTCTCAAGTGTCCAGTGATTCACCTCTTTCCCCTCTCTGAGCAGCCATTTTTTTTTTTTTTTCATCTGTAGCCTGGATAACTCCAGGCTGCCGGGGCTGTTGGGATATAGAAAACGCGCAACAACACTGATGTCTGGTGCTGACTGTGCCGGAGGCCGAGGCTCTGTGCAGCAGGCTTTGCCCCTGTTGGTAATTCTGTCTCAGGTTATCTTTGGCTGACCCCAAATCAACCAGCAGTCAAGGCGCCCACACTATGTTAGGAAAGCACGTGTGACTCTGAGGGCGGGCCACTCCCTTCCTGTGTGTCCACAGTGGTGGACAGAAGGTGACCCTGAGGACCCCTGAACTCTGAACCTATGAGGTGGAAGGAAGCCCTGTCACCTTGGTTTCTGGAACCTTCCAAGGATTCACAGGCTCCTTTAGGAATAACCTGTGAGTCAAGGAAGACAGCACTGAACCAAATCGACCTGGTCTCCATGAAATTTACATTAATGGTGGAGATGGAAGATAAACACATAAATCAAATGCACTGCGCAATACCACGTGGGAACACCAGGGAGAGGAGATGTCCGCCAGTCGCTGAGAAGGAAAACGGACAGAGTGATGGGCAGACAGTCAGCAGGGGTCAGAGGGGCATCTCCGAGTCAGTGACATTTCATCAGATACCCAGTTTGGCCTCACTCTGGACCCCAAGTTCTTAGCGCTGTGCTCTCTCCCGGAAGGAAAACCAGGACCGATTTTACCAGGAAACTTGCTGACAAGGTTAAGAGTCGATGATCCATTGCAGACGTGGTCGACAGCCATCCTTCTCCACTGACAACTCTAGAACATTTTAAAAAGTTAAATGGGTCATTGATTTCCTCCATTAGCTAAATCCATGAAGGAAAGGCCAAAGAAACCATGTGAGACCGCTTCCTAGGCAGGCCTGCCGGGAACAAGGTTTTAGCTATCATGACGTAGGGTCTTTGCTTATTTTCTAACTAGTTATCACTCAAAAGATTCCCCTATCACCATCATCATGTCTCTGGGGGACACTGGAGCTTGGCTGGTTCTAGGCCAGGCCTTGGCAGAGAAAACTGGTGGGGCTTTGCTGATGAACAAAAGCTGTGTCCACGAGCCAGGGATGGCTCAGGCACCTCAAGTCCCTCCTCCCCAACCAAATGTCGGAGGCCTGGGACACAGACAAGAAGTTGAGGTCCCCACGCTCATGGAACGCAATGGGAGGGGCAGAAGAAAAAAAGGCAACAAATAGCAGACGGGACAATTTTAAACAAGATGAGCATCGTGATGCCAAAAGCCAGCTTGGTGGTAGAGAGGAAATGGGGCTATGTTAGGTGGTCAGAGAGGTCATATTTGCGGAGTGACATTGGACCGGAGACCTGAAGGGTGTCAGAGGGGCGGGCATCTGCAAGAAGAAGGGTCCAAGCACCAAGTCCCGCTGGCGCAAAGGCCCTGAGATAGAAACTAGAGGACTGGATTGGCACAGTCGGAGGGGAGAGGCCTGGGAGGTGGGTCTTGCTAGGGTTAGGGCTTGGTTTTCATTCTAAAGGTTGGATTTTACAGAGAGAAGCTTCATGATTCAGATACTAAAAACTCACTCAGGCTACTTTGAGAAAAGATGGAAACGCCATTAGCTGATACATGAAATAAGGGGTTTCATCAGGATCAATATTTTGTGACAATATTTCTCCCTCTGACACTGTTGTAGGTTGACTGGGGGTCCCCCAAAGAACGATGTTTAACTCCTGTACCTGGAATATGACTTTACTCAGAAAAAGGGTCTTTGAGATGCAATTAATTGAAGGGCCTCAAAATGAGCTATTCTTAGATTACTTGGAATTTCCAAATCAGCCTGGATTGGGGTAGGCCCTAAAGCCAATAACAGTTGTAATTGTATGAAAAGATTGGGGGAAATCAGACCTATGGGGAAGAGGAAACCGAGAGGAGGAGACTATGGGAAGGGTGCAGAGACTGGAGATATGCTCCCACAAGCCCAGTAGCACCTGGCACCCTGGCAGCTGGAAGAGGCAAGGGAGGACTTCCTGCTAGGGCCTTCAGAGGGAGTGTGGCCCTGCCAGCCCTTGATGTTGGATTTCTGGTTTCCAGAACTGTTCAGAGATAAATTTCCATTGTTCTAAGCCACCAGATTCGCAGTAATTTATTATGGCAGCCCTAGGAAACTAACACAGCCACAAAACAGCCAGGCTTCTTTAGTCCCTGGAGGCCTCCGTCTCCTCCTCCAAGATCCTATACATAGCTCTGGCCCCATTCACAGCCTGCTCAGTCACTGGGTGGCACTCCTTGCAGGCAGGAAACTCACTTGGGCTCCAGATGGGCATTTGATTTATATACTTCCTTAGCTTATCCCATATGCAGGAATATATAGGCTATAAGAATGAGCTGGGCCCGTTCTCTTTTTCTCCATGGTACAGAGTTCTCAGTTCTGCAGTTCCAGACAAACTAAGGCTCCCATAAATAAGGACTGGGAGAGAAGACAAAGTATGCAAGCCTGGAGGTCACATAAAAGGGCTAAGTCCTAAATCAGTCAGCATCCAAGTGTGGGGTGCCCAAACTTTTCACCAGAATGGGCTTTTGTTAATTTCCCCCTCATAGAATACCCAGTTTCTAAAGACATAACTATCAAACCAATTACATTTATTCTGCGAGAAATCATTTGCTACTATTTGAAGGTTTATAATACCGTGAGCAGATATTTGTTGCTTTACTCACTATATTAAAATCACTCATCTGATCTTCATGCCATCCCTGTGATGTGGGTATTTTTATATCATCATTTTACAAAGGAGGAAACTGAGGCAGAGAGAGATTAGGAATTTTGCCCACTCCTGTCTAATGGAGCTGGAATTCGGATCCAGGCAGCCTGACTCCAGAGCAAGCCCTCCCTGGAGAAGGGGTTAGAATCCTGGCCTCTATGCCAACGTGTGATGCTACTCTGGAAAAGTGATTTGGCTTCTCTCTGCTTCAGTTTCCTTATCTGTGAAGAGGGAATAATAACAGTACCAACATTGCAGGTGGAGATTAAATGGAATGACAGGCACGGTGCCTGCCACAAGTACTCAAGGAGTGAGGTGGATTCAAGCAGAGTTACCAGGCAGCTGCTTCGGGCCGGCTTGGGATGGAAATGGAACAGAGATAGCTTGGTCCTCTAGGTTCTCTGATGCCATGGAGTTTGCAGCCTCCCTGGCAGCCACCTGGAGTTCCCAATTTCCACAAAGTGCGCCACGGCCAGAGTTGGATGGCTTTATTTTTAGAGTGGGCAGAAAGGTAACCTGGCCAGCCCTCCTCCTATGTCTTTCAAAGATCACAGGTGAAGAATTAGCAGTGTTTGCTGGTGAAAAATATAGATTATGGTATGGAATCCTTTGGAGTTAGAATCCACAATTAGCATTGTTCCACGCACTCACGCACCAACGCACCATGGAATTTGTACTCCACTGAGTCCACTGGGAGGAGGAGTTCCATGATACTTTGTGAAATACCGAAAGACATTCTAGACCCCGATTCATTCATTCCTGCAGCGCACAAAATCGGAGACCCTGAACAGAAAATCTTGCGTTTCCGACAAGGACAGGACTGCCAGAGGAAAGTGGACCTTTTTCAGTAGCCCAGTGCATCAAGAAGTCCTAAATTTCGGGAAGAAACTGTGGTCATCTGCCCAGAGCTGGGAGGCAGAATGGAGCATGCCTAGCTCCTCTGCCACACTCCAGCCTGGAGCACTGAAAGCGGGAGCCCGATGCTGCAGAGGGTGCATGACTACTTCAAGGTCACCCCGTGACTCAACTGGCCGCGCCGAGGCTTGGTCTCAAGATCCCCGGGGCTTCGGAAACCCACGCGCTGTGGGCGGGGCGCCCTGGATCGCCTAGGTAACAGGCGCGCGCCACGCCCAAGGCCGGAGCCCCGGGGGGAGCAGGGAGCGCGCGCAGCGACACTTCTCGCCGGGCTGCGGCCCCTTCCCCCGGCCCCGCCCCGCGGAAGTGCTTGCCCACATCCTCGAGCGCTGATTGGTCCTCTGGGTTGGGGCGGAGCCCGAAGCGGCGCGGTGCGTACTTCCGGCTGCCGGTTGACATGAAGAAGCAGCGGCGGCTAGGGCGGCGGTAGCGGCGGGAGTCGAGGCTTGCAGCGGGACTTCGGGCGGAGGGCGCTACGCGGCCTAGAGCAGCAGACGGCGCAGTGGGCCGAGGAGGAGGCGCAGCAGCCGCCCTGGCCCAACATGGAGATGGAAAAGGAGTTCGAGCAGATCGACAAGGCCGGGAGCTGGGCGGCCATTTACCAGGTGCGGGAGCGCTCCGGAGCGCGGCGTCAGGCCCTTGCTTCGACCGCCCGAACCTTCCCCTCAGACCCCTGGGTCCCGTTCTCCTTCTGGGTCCTGCGCCACTCCTCGGCTCGCCTGTGTGAGGCTTCGCTCCGACGGCGGCGGAGACCGGCCCGCACTCTCTTTGTCCCTCGGATGGGCCCGCGTCTCTCCGGGCCTCGCGAGCCCCTTTGATCCCCCACTTACCTCGTATCCTCCGGGCCGGTTGACCTCTCAAGCCCGGAGGCCTCCGGTCTACGCTCCGCGAGCGAATCCCTCGCACCCCGGCCCCGCCCCCACCCCCCCTGCCTAGCCACTCTTTGTCCCCTGGGGTGGACGGTGCACCCGCCGCTGCTGCCTTTTCTGGACGGGACCACCTCAGACCCTCTTTCTTTGTCTCCCAGGGGGAAAGGGTTACTTACTCCCCCCGTCCTCCTTCGCATTTCCTCTCCGCTGGTCTCGGCGCGCGTCGCGTCCCAGGGATGACAGCCCCCTTCCCCCTTCCTGTCCATTCATTTAATGGATGTCAATCGGCCGTCCTGTCCCGTGCTCGGCGCTGCTTGGGCGCTGGAGGTGGTGTTTGATGAGCGAGACAGGCAAGATCCTCTCCCCCGTGCAGCTCGTTGCTGAACAGGGTGGTCAGGCATGTAAGCAGATCATTTCAGAGGCGGTCGGGTGCTGTGAAGAAAAGAAGAATCAGAACGGGGCAGTGCCTGACTGTCTGGAAGGTGGGCTCCCTCGGATAAGCGGGTCAGGGACGATCTGTCAGAGGAGAGACATTTGCTCAGTGAGCTGAGTGAGGAGCGGGAGCGAGCCCTGAGGAGATCAGGCACCAGAGCTTTCTAGCCAGAAGGCCTGCAGTCCCCACTTCCCCGGGGCCAGCATATTACTCCTTGAGGCCAGGAGCCTGGGAACCTAGAGTTCTTGCCTTCTCTAAAGCAGCATAATTTCTCCCATAATCCTCTAATCCTTTCTTCAAAGCTGAGATGATCATTTCTTCTCCCCTCTTGCTTCAAAATGGGTTTGGAAGGTAGTTTCTCACATGTCGCGGAAACATCAGATTGAAAACACGAAGAGGTCTGCTTTCACCAGTAGCTAAATCCTCTAAAGAAAATATGTGCTCCCGATTAAATGTCATTGCGGGGGTTGTGAGGATTAACCAAAACCACACTCACATCGCCATGTACAGAATAGAGAGATTTTGTTACTTGTGTAAAGGGAGGAGGCAGTTTATTCTGTTTTCAGTTTATAGGCTCAAAAGGCAAATTGTGAGATCCATCAGCTGGTAGTATTAAAATCTATTTTGAGCTCCACTTAAAAAGGAAAAAAGCTTTAAGCAGTTCTTTGGTATGCTTGGCTAACAAAAGCCTTTTTTTTGGCAGGCTTAGTTTCATGTGGATTTGCATCAAACGTATTTGACAGGATTCTCTTTGACTGGGATTGTAATGTATATTAGCTTCTGATAGACCAATATTTATGGCCATTGTAATCAGTATTAGTATGATTGTTCAATACATAAAATTTGTATTCCCTTTCTAGTCTGTCTGAGTTAATTGAGTGAATACCACCATTGACTCTGAGAATGTATAGACATATTTTCTGCATCTAGTTTAATGCAGTAGTCTAAAGTGGCTTAAATGAAAAAACCGTTGGGCTGAATGTTGTAGTGGATTATGATATACCCCACACATTGAGGTGGCCTTCAGGAGGCATGGGGTGGAATCCTTTATCCAGAAACTGACTGAGTTGGCAACAACAACTTCACAGTACAAAAATTCTTGGTTCAATTTGCTATCAAATGCTCTTTTAGGCCAGATGAGCCTTACCTGGCCCCCAGGCATGACTAAAACTGGATTGAGCATGCCACTAGCTTGGAGCTCGTGGAGCTCGCTGGCCTTCAATTAACTGCCGTTATTGTTCTTAAATTTGTCTACCACACTTGAGCCCTTAAGAATTACTCATGATTGCTGTGTGTTGCGATTGCCCCAGCTTCTTGATGGCTGGCCACATTCCTGGAGGTGGTTCCTTTTGATCTTGGAGAATTGTCGGCTATGGACTTTCTTACTTCTGTCATACAGATATTTTTCTTTTCTAAAATTGAAGTTAGAAGCTCTTTTCCTTTTTAATATTAAAAGTGGCTTTAAAAAAAATGAGTTTAAGTGACTTTGAGTATGAACTGGCAAAGTGTGTTGCAGTTTACCAAAACCACTATTTTTGAAGAATTAAAAGAAATGTGTTTGTTAAAAAAATGGAACTTAAAAATTAGATTTATATTTTAGAGCATGCCACAATCAGGCCAGGCCCACGTTTAACAAATTCACTTGGAGCTTGCTTAGTCTATTGTGATAAGAAAAATATGTAATTTTAGCTTAAAATTTTGTAAACAAGGTTGTGCTGTTAATCTTTTTTTCTACCTAGAACAAAAAGTTGCAAAAACTTGGAAACAATTGGGAAGAGAACAAAGAGTGAAGTCGACCTTTGTTTGAATGCCTGGAAATGTGACAGTTTAGAAAACAAATGTTTCAGGCAAAGCTTCTACTCTAGCTCCCTTGATAAAAGTGAGCATAACCTTGTTTTTAAAAGTTAAGACTAATAAATAGCACAGATCCTAAACATTTAGTCTATAAAAAGTCAGTTTGGGGTAGCATCTGTAGGTAGCTCATTTAAACAGTGTTTATTTGGCTTGAAAAGTGGAAGCAGTACTGCAGTGGAGTTTGAGTTCGTCTGGCTGTCCAAAAGGTGAGTGTACAGGTGGGGGAAAGTAGTTGATTTTCAGAGCTGGAATGAGAGAAAAGGGCTTGCATGAATGAAAATAACGTAAAGCTACTGCCCATCTGTAGTTTAGGGCTTGAGTCAGATGTTTTATTTCTCCTATCTAAATTCTTTGATTCTCTGTCACTTTTCAGCACTTTTCAATGTGAATGATTTGGTTGTTTCAGTTAAAGGAGGATTTGACAATAGCTTGTGTCTTGAAGGCAAGATTTATTCTGTGTTAGAGGCAGGCTTTGTAAACTGGACCACTCTTCCAATTGACATTTGTTTTTATAGTTGCTTTCATTATGAAATACGATCTAATGTCTGATGAGGTTAAAACCACGTTACAACAATAGTTCACTGAAATTCCTCACTGCTCTTTATACAGCTTCTGTTGTTATATTTCAAGAATATAAAATTTCCCAGTAGTGTTTATTTAAATACCAATGTCTGCATTTTGTACAGAGGAGGAAGATCTATATACTATGACTCAACATCATTATATATGAAAAAAAAAAAAAGACAAACGGAAATCACATTGGAGAGATTGGGAAGGCCTAGTCATCTTGAATGACCCAGTAGATCTAAATGTTCTTGTTTAGCTGTGGTTTAAGTGCACTAAATTTAGGTGTCTGATTGCCACTTTGGAAATGGTATAAAGACTTTTTTAATTGTCTGTATTTGTATTAAATTAAGGGAGCAAAAATAGAAAAAGTGGAGGGAGGAACTCTGCTATCATTGCGTGACATCACTGGCATATTTTTTTTAGGAAAACCTGGGTCTTTGGGAAGGAAGTAAACCACGTGCAATGATCTTGAAAAGTCGACAGGGCAAGGTGGTGATACGGTCCCAGCTACCCACCGCTGGGCTCAAGAGCCTCCCCACAACGGACATTTTAGCATGAATAGCTTCCCCAACCTGCAAAAATAACTGGTATTAAATAATTGGATGGTTGCTAAATTTCACGATAGAAATCAATAAGGAATTTCCTGTAGGGTTTGTCTCAGATCACAAACTGCTGAAATGACTGCCTTTTCTCTTTTCTCTCTCTCTCTCTTTTTTTTTTTTAAAGATTTATTTATTTGTGCATAAAAGCTGGAGTACAGGCCAAAGGCATGGGGCAGCGAGAGGGTTCACCAGAGACAGAGTGGGGAGCAGAACAGGCAGATCAATGGAAATACACTGCTGAGGGGAGCAGCGGGTGGGGCAGGAGAGGTCTGCCACGCCATGTGGGAATCTCCCCGGCCGGGCTTCGAACTCACGTTGCTGCTGCCAACAGCTCCACAGCGCAGCGCTTAACTGCTGCGCCACTAGGGGGTCTCCTCTTTTCTTTTACTTGTTTTCCTTTCTTTTCTGTTTTATCTGTCGTCTTCTGTTTTATCTGTCGTCTGATCTTTACATCACAGAATCTTTTTGGCAGTTTTTGTTGTACGCTGTGCTTTTAATTGCAGGTACTTATTCTTGGGCCTACCTGAATGCATCTATGTTTTGCTCAGTCTGGCATTTTTCCCTCTGCATTTGTGTTCATTTGTTCATGGGTGATCAACTAATACGGACAGATAGGCCAGGCACGTCCCTTTACACCTGCCCGTGTGCATGAGATGGGCCATCTGCTGGGTCGTTGGCCCCTGACAGTGTGGTTTGTTGCTGTCTTTCACTGTGCATGTTTGGAGTCCAGAGTCCTGGGGACTAGGGAGCAGTCCCTGATTCGCTCTGCCACATTTCATTGACTGGTCCCCTCGGCGTCGTTTCCACAGCCCCCATGTTCTGGATGCCCAAATGTCGCCTCTAATAACACCATGCTTTCTCAAGTGAGGGACACCAGTGTATATTAATAGGGTTCCTGAGCAGGCTCTCAGCCCTCCTCCCAGCCCCTCCTTCACTTTGTCACCCAGTAATTGTGTGAAAAACAGATCTGAGCTGTCATTCCTCTGTTTAACTACTTCAGGTGCTTTCCTATTACCTGTAAGGCCCAAACACCTTAGCATGGCAGCTGGGTGCCAGCCGCCCTTTCTGTCTAGTCATGCTAGAGGATTCTCCATGCCTGTCTTTGCTCTTTCTGCACAGCGTTTCGGTACAGCTTCATTCCTAGCTCTTTGAAAACCCTGTGCTCCTTGAAGCTGTCTCTGTACACGTCTCCCCCTGAGGTCAGTCTTGGTGTCCACTGCACCTGGCACAGCCAAACACATGCTGAGATTGCATGGTTGTCCGCAACTGCCAGACCCAGACAACATAAAGACATCCAGACAACATAGAGACATACAGACATGGCTCCCAGCTCCCATTCTGGGGAGCAGTGATGGAGACAGCTTAGCCCACATTCATACAACTGGATAACAGAGGTTGCTCTGGGAGAAAACCACCCCGTTGTCTCACGTGGGGGCTTGGAAGACAGGCCTACACTCTCTCTCAGGAGGAGCTGGTCGGTGTGACAGCAGATTTGTGCTGGGCCTGAAACTTGGGGCTGAGAAACTTCTGTCTCTCGAAGAATCGCTGAATGACTCTGTCCTCATCGCTCTTGACCTGTGCTCACTTGCCTTCTAGATGGACTTCGCATGTCGACGGCTTGTAAAATATTTTTTGCTTGTGGTAAAATGTGCTTCTCTCTAAAGTTACAACCCCTACCATACTTAGCTTTTTTTTTTTTTTAAGTATGGTGAAGGCACACATTTTTGGCCTTTGATCAGACCGCTCTGGGGCAAGAGAGTGGTTTAATCTTCTGTTTTTCCTCTGGTCTCAGCTCTAACACTGGCAACACTGAACTGGTGCCTTTTTCTCCTTTGGGCTTCTGACCCTTCCTTTGTAAAAGTAATCCTGGGCTCAGCTCAGAGTTCCTTCAAGTGATACAAGTCTTTAATTGACTCACAAAGAGAAGTTAGCATTCCTGAAGTGATCCTTGCAAACACCTCAGAGGTTATTCATTTTGCTGGGGGGAGGGGGGATGGAGGGGGAGCACTGTTAGGCTCAAAAAATTACAGTTTTGTGAAGATAGCAAAGACTCAGTAGTGCTGTCTTCCCCGAGAGATAGGAAACATTTTAGTAAGCAGGGTTCATCTGATTTAGTAATGTGGGAAAATGGGTAGCACTGACACATGAGTTATACTTGCAGTTTTTCTCTCAGCAGCAATTGGGTGGTTTTTCCTGTAAAAGATAGAGGAACTGATTCTTGAGAATTTACGAAAGATTCAACCCCAACAAGGTACACAAAGAGTAGCTGCCCTTTATGTTGTAATTTTAGGAAGAAACCTGCATCTGGCCTAACCTTCATTTGAATAAAAGACTACTTCACACAGCTGCCATGTTTGAGAAGGACCTAGGTCTCCAGCATTTTTGAAAGAAGGGTTTACTTGGTGTGAAAGCTGGCTTCCTAGTTGACTGACTGGCTGCTGCCCCCTCCTTGTTCAAGGCAGCTTGACATGTTTGTCAAGCTGGCAGTTCATAGATGTTGAGTGTCTGAGAACTGGAAACAGGAACATTTCATGGGACAGTTTTTTTTAAAAGATTTATTTATTTATGCATACAAGCTGGGGTACAGGCCAGAGTCATGGGGCGGTGAGAAGGTTCACCAGAGACAGAGTGGGGAGCAGAACAGGCAGACTGATGGAAATACACTGCTGAGGGGAGCAGCGGGCAAGGCAGGAGAGGTCTGCCGCGCCATGTGGGAATCTCCCCAGCCGGGAGTCGAACCTGTGTCTCCACTCCCGACAGCTCCACAGTGCAGTCCTTAACCTCCACAGTGCAGTGCTTAACCGTTGCGCCACCAGGGAGGCCTCAGGGGACAATTTTTTGCTAGGAAAGGCTGGCCCCCCCTAAGAAGTCAAGCTTTGGGATGTGGTACAAGTCACACTGCACACAAAAATAATAACTGCTGGGAAGTCTTTTTTTAAAAGAGTGTGACAGTTCAATTTGCAGTACTGAGTGCTTATGAGTCTGCCGGGTCAGCCAAGTTTGGCTGGTGCCCCAAGGTAATTAAGTAGAATTGTGCTTCAAGAAGTGGGTGCTTGTAACCTGGACTCATAAAGCAGACGTGGCTCATGAGCACAGTGGCACGGTCTGGTTTTCTCTGGAAAATACACTTACTCCCTTCTACTCTTCATCTAGTGCTGGGCGCAGGAACTCAAAATCCTTACTCAGGGGCTTGGTGCTTGTCATGAACCTTGGGGCCCGGTGCTCTGTCCTGGGCACTCCTCCTCCACTTGCAGAGGTTTCCTCCTGAAGCCAGAGTAAGGCATGTTTTCTTTTACAGATGAAGAAGGAAAAGCCAAGGCTGTGCTTGTGGCTTTTGTGGGTAAGCGACACCACTTGCAAAGATAAGATGAGCTTAGCAAAACTAGGTTTCCAAAGTTGTGTTTTTAATTTATTAGTGATTATAAAAGGAAGACTCTTGCCCTCACCCCTGGTACCCTGTATGAAATCTGTCTCTCCTGCTTTTCTTTCTTCATGGATCTCATCTTGGTGCAACCCTTCCTCTGGAAGAATCTTCTTTAAAAAGTACCACACTAAGTTCCAGCAAACAGCTTGGCTAGTTCTGATGCTGATGAGTACTGGTTACTCAGAGGATTGTGCACTATTGTGAATTGCTTACAGGAAAGTGAACATCAAGTAATTATTCCAAATAGTTGGAGTTCTCCTAAGAACATAGGGTTACTTAAAAACGTCTACAGATGAAATCACTTCTGAATATAACTTCACTCAAGAGAACAAATAGACAAGCTGCATTTAGCACAATATGGTAAATTAACTCTGAATTCCCTCGCTGGCTAAACATTTGTCAGTGTTATATTTATCCCTTCTGGATTTTGTACTGCTTCGCTATTCAGATGGCCGGGCTTACTGTGCCACTGTGCCTCTGTGCCTTGGCGGAGGTGGACGCGACATGGGCCCTTACTGAATCGCGAGTCCTTTTGTGACTCACGTGTGCAGAGAGAAGGGGCCTCAGGTTTTTGGTAGTCTTTTCAGGAGGGTAGTTGTTTTGCTTCGTTTTTACCCTGATTTAAACTGTGTTTTAACAGCAGGTTCGAGTTTAGGGCACTCTCTTTACCGTTCTCCACTCTCTGGTACCACCTCCTGCTGGCCAGGGTCTTTTGGTGTCACCCTTGGAGGTGGGGTGAAGGGGTGAGGTAGGATGCTGCGTGAGCAGGAAGTTGCATCAGGTATGTCCCATCTGATTAGAGGCCCAAGACCCCATTTCTGGAGCACTCCCCAGTAGACCAGGTGATTTAGCCACGTAGGGGTCAGCTGGTTCACCTCTCCCCTGAATATTCCCTGAGAAGCCACGCACACACCCCTGGGGTGCAGGATTTAAGGGCTCTGTTGTGTCCCTGGCACAGCACCATGTCTCAGAGAACTGAAATGGCCCCTTGTGGCCTCACGGGCCTCTTCATACACCCCAGATACTGGTGTCCGTGGTCGTGGTTACGTCATCTCTTCTCACAGTACCCAGGTCAGCCCCTGCCCCTCATTTTTCTACCTGCCAGTAGGAATGCTTTGAGGGTTTCTCTCACAATGTTGAAGAGTACACAGTGGCAGTTGGTAGTTCTAGATTCATCTTTTTCTTAACCACTTGGTCTCATCCTTTGAGTCTGCATTTCCTTGAGAAGACATGAAAACAGTCCTCACTGAGAGAGAACACTGTAAGTCACTGAAATGTAACAAACCTAGTATCCTGTTTTCATAATGCCTATTTGCCAATTAAACTTCCTTTTGCAACTTATTCCTCTCCTTGATGGCAACAACTCTTGTGTTTCTGGACAGATTTTGTTAGTTAGAAGTTGCTTTTGAAAGTAGGAAATAAATGGCTGGAGGAGATGGAGGAGTGCTTTGGTTTGAAGTAGAGTCTGGTGCCCCCAGCTCGGTGTGAAACCAGCTGGAGATGGGTGTGGTCCGTCGTAGCCTCAAATTTCAGATCTTCAGTTTGAGGAGGTGGTTACTGTTCTAACCACTTAAGAACTACATGGTACATGCTGTTTTATTTACTGGGCGAAACTCAGCTGTAATAGTTTCTCCTGTAAGTGCCTTCAAATGAATCAAATGTCTTTGGTAATGTTTACATGCCAGGTCCACTTTAGAAGGAAGAAAGGATACAACTGGAGTTAAAGGACTAAATTGGCATGACCTTTAGTTTAGTAAATACCTTTAATGTTTGATTTTTGTAGGTTGATCATAAGGAAGTGATAAGTGTGTCAGGTTATTTGTGGTTTGAGCTAATTTTAGTCTCCTGTTCACAGCTTGCTTTATATCCTTTGACATTAAAACATGCTTTCTAGAAAGACAAATTTTGAATGTAGGACACAGCCTATATTCCACACTTGGCTAGGTTTCAAGTTATTTTCTCAGTACGTTGAAAGTTGGGCTGTTTGAAGCAAGTAACATTCCTTTAAAAGCATTGATCCTTTGTTTAGAGAAATCTCTACTTTTCCAGCAAGTAAATTAGATGCTCTCATAGAGGCTGGGAGCTCCTGTGCTCCCAAACCAGTGGCTACAAGGGTATAGTTGATATTAGAGGATTTAAAAAGGATTCTGAGCAACCACGATTTATACGTATGCACACTTTAATTTTTTATTGAAGTAGCATGGCATCTTGAGATGTTTTCAGTCGAGCCTTGGGTTGGCAGTGCTTAGCAGCCTTCCCCACTGGGCCCCTGCGTGGATAGAGTGTATTTTGCACCTCAGAGCTGCGCTTTGTGTTTGTCTCCAGGACTGGTTAGTGTCACCCAGGCTGTTTTATTTAAGATCTTTAGTCCTAAACTGCACTGCTTACCAGCCTTCAGCCCACATCCCCCCAGGGACTTGTGAGATAGTGGGAAAAGAGGACTCTAGAAACCTGGGCTGGGATTCTTTCCGAATCTGCCTTTAACCGTCATGAGACCCTGAAGGAGTTGCAGAATCTATAAAATGTGGTGGTTCGGCAGCTAGCCTTCGAGCACGACGCGAATCTAACATCCTACAGCTGCATGGTTACTACGAGGAGCCCGAGATGGGAAGAGGCTTTATGGAAAAATTAAGAATTCAAGCCCTAGTCTTGTTGGATTTGGTGGCCTTGTATGTTCTGTGATTCCCCTTATTTAAAAGTGGGGCAGAACTTTAAAATTTCATATTAAGTCATTTAGCTCCACTAGTCATATAGCTCCATATAGCTCCATAGTCATATAGCTCCACTATAGTCTCAAAAATAATAAAAGGCCCTGTGGGGTCATAAATCAGATGATTTTATAAAATTACTGACTGTCAGTCACATTGATGACTACAGTTTCCTTTGAAATTCTTCCCATGTCTGATGATGATTATTGTGTTTTGTAATTGGATAAAATTCAAGAGAGAAACGTGCAGTCATTCCTGCTCTCGTCCATAGTAAAAATCCAATCACAGCGAACACTTACCGAGTCGGTTCACGCCCCAGCCCTGCATGAAGTGCTTTTCTGTGTGGGTGCCGTTCATTATATACCAGCAATCGGATTTTAATAGCAGGGAGTGTTTTAGGAGGACAGTTAGGTGTCAGACCTCGATGTTCTTCTCTGCCTCTGTCACCTGTGTCCTGAGCCCAGCCTGGCCACATGTGAAGGAGGGGCCTGGAGGCAGAGATTGCCCGCCGAGAGAGAGGGCTTGTGCGGAGACCCGGAGACCCCGTGGCTTCTCCGCACGTAGGAAGAGGTGGTTTGTGGACTTCAACCTTTGCCCAGTTTCCTAAGCTCTTACCTAGATGTCACACGTTGGTCACCCACACTCATCTTCTGCTGGTTGACAGTGGTTTTTAAAAATGGAAGTTTAGACTTTTGCCATTGTTTACAAATCATGAGATCATTCACAAATCTAGATTTCTGACTTCACTTGAAAAACCTGAATATCACACCGTCTGAGCCCACCCTGGCGTGATCTGCTAGGCGAAGGGACACCCTCCTACTGGCCAGACCTGTGTGCATTCTTGGGGTTTGCTTCCCCAGGGGCCCACAGTGGCTTCTCTACACTCCTTGCCCTTTTCCACAACCCCTGCTCTGCACTGGGTTTGTTTCTTGGAATTTGATATTAATATTGGAATTAAGATCATTTAAAAAAGATACGCAGCCTCTTTTGCATAAAGTAACAGCCAGGAATAAAGGCAGAGGTGAAGGTTTGCTGGATAGTGTAAGCATGCCTGAGGGCGGTGCCGTTGCCCTTGAACCGAGGGATAAAGTCATCAGCCTGATGCTTCCTCCTGCCCTTCCCCTTCCCCTCTTCACCCATGCCCCCTCCTGCCTTTTGAGGAAGTTTGGGAGCTGCCATCATTTTTTTTTTTCCAGCTCAGGCAAATGAGTGTGACTATGTTTTTGTCCCATGTTCAGTTATTTCCAGGAACTACTTTTGATGACCAGCTTGGAAATTAAGTTGGGTGGTCCCTGTGGGAATTGATTTTTTTTTTAAAGTGACTTGCCCAAATATGCTTGCACTGAGAAATCTAAGTAGTGTTTTGAATGACTTGCTTTGTGATTTGGTGAAGAGTGATACCATTTGTCCTATGTCAGAGCTCGTGATTAGATGTTTTTCCTATGTTATCAAAAGATGGAGTTGATAGCCATGATTAAAATAAATATGTAGCTTGCTAGTGTAACAGGGTGGTCCCCAGGAGAAGGGGTGTGTCCCAGGTTCCCTGTCCCACCCAACCTAGGGTGGAGCTGAGCACGATATGAGAAGCTTGAGACACACAGAAGGGGGGACACACACAGAGGAGACACACAGACAGAAGACAGGAGGAGATGGAAGAAGGATGGAGGCCAGCAGAGGCCCAAGGAGCAGAGAGACTTGTAAAGAAGCTGCACTGGCCTGGACTGGTTGAAATAGACGTGGGTGAGAGACCCGTGGGGAGGTTAACGATGGCTGTGTTGATTTTGGTTTTGATTTTGTTCTGTTCCTCTCAGAATTGTCTGACTGTATCTGACCCTTTTGGATGGGTCCCTGCCATAAGCTGTTCTAGACTTGTGGCAGGCTTTCGAGACTTGCTTTGGGCCAATCCCATTTGGGTGGACTTGTACCCACAAGGAGTTGGATAACATGGGGTGCTTCACTTAGAAAATATATTCTTTTTCTTCTCTGTCTTTTCTAATTGTATTAAAGTCTGGTTTCCACAAAAGGTCCTGTATGTTTTGTATTGATGCGGCGGATGGCTGAACCCATTTAGTACAGGGCAGGTCTGGGGTTTCGGGGGTGTCCCTGTCCCTGCCCTGTAACAGATTTGGCGAGCCAGAGTGGATTTGAGCCATCCGTGGTTAGTCCATCCCATGGAGAAATTTGGCTTCCCCATGGCACTGGCTACCATAATCACAAATGTGATTTTTGTTCTCTAGTGTGTTTGTTTCAGATATGTGTAGATTTGCTGTTGAAAAAATGTCTTGGGCCTTGTGGAAACTCTGTGTGTCTGTGTGTAATTTGTTTGTAGTCATTTGATTTTGTTTTTTTGTATTTTTTTAAAGGTTAATAAAAGGGTTTATTTACAAAAGGAAGGGAAATAAAAAAATGAATAACTCAGGGACAAAAGAGAAAGTGAGGGAGAGAGATAAATCTCCAAATACGTCCTACCAGATCCGAAGAGCTGGAAACCCCAATGGCACGCTGTAGCCCAGCGAGAAGCAAGAGACCCCCCAAGGTTAAAAGCCCTGTTATATAGCCAACATGTCTGCTTAACTCCACCCCTCAGTTTCCGGTAATCCTCTCTTCTGGATGATGATGGACTTCTGGGATTCGTAGCCCTAGGGGTCTTGGATCTCTCTGGCTGAGGTGGGGGTCCATAAACCTTCCTGTGGAGTTTGTTGCATCCGTCCTTTTTTCCCCCGAGGAGCAAGTGTTAGAGATTCCTGTCACTGGTCAGTAACAGAAGTGACTGTTACATTACGTTGGAGGCCATTGTTCTTTCTTTGATCCTTCTGAACATCGTGGAGGTGTGTTGTATGTGACAGATTAGAACAAGCCATGGATAAGGAAAATTCTTTACCATTATAAAGCAACCAAGGTCTTTGAGTTTTATACAGTGCCCCCATTCCCACTGAATCCCAGCTCAGCCGTTACTTCTTTGTGTAAATGTGAAATGAAAATCCAGTAACTGAAGAAATTTCTCCATGAAGCTTTTCATCCATCCTTCATTTGTTGTGTTCTAGATTGTAAATTCCTGGCAGGCGCAGTCACTCATTCAGTCATTTTGTGAATATACAGGCAACTAGCTACTAGGTGCCCAGCTCTGTGTTACGCACCTAGGGTACTTGGTGAGCCAGACAGACCTACTCCTTGTCCTTAAAAAGCAGCATAATCCAGCCAACAAAGAGGCTGACAGAGGCCATCCAGCTCATCGGCCCAGGCCCAGTTGCTGTGGGGAGGTAGGTAGCCAGTTGGATTGGGCACCGGAAGACTAGACAGGTGAGCTGTCTGGAGGGGGTAGTCGGTCAGGCTAATATCCGAGTGCAGATTCGGGAGAGTAAGCAGGTGTGACCCCCCGCCATGTTCTCCAATCTGGGGCTTCCTCCTTACCCTTCACTGGTCACAGTCAGTGACCACATGGAGCCATATTTAACTCTTTTCCTCTTCAGTCTTAATGTCCTTCCACCCTTCACCCTTCATATGCGTATTCATATTCCCTCCCCCCCCTCCCTCCC
>PVIJ01016356.1:0-33027 GCA_004024925.1 Scalopus aquaticus
CCTCTTCCTCCCTTCCCACCCTCTTCCCCTGCTCTTCCTCCTCTCATGCCTCCTCCTCCACCCTTCGCAGTGCCAGCTTCATACCACCCTTCGGATGCCACTTCAGTCTCATCTCCCCAGGGAAGCCGCCTTGACTGCCCATCTAAACCAGTTCTCCCCGTGCAAACCTGCGCAAGTCCCAGTTCTCTGGCACAGCCCCTCGTGGCTGTGGCTCCCAGCTTCACAGCACTTACTGAAATTCGCAATCACAGTTTTCTGGGTTCACTCTTTGACTGTCCCCCTAAGAAGTTTACTGTTAGCTCCAAGATGGCAGAGACAGTGACTGTCCCATCATCAGTGCTCAGCACACAGTAGGTTCCCGAAGTCCTCATAGATTATCATTGTTACATTTCCTCGTATCTCACAGACCAAAGAGAAAGGAAAGAGAAAGGGGTTATCATGGATTTCCAGAACAGTGAAGAGACAGCCTACATGGGCAGGCGGATTGTGTGGCCACATCCTGAAAAGGTAGACAGACTGGCCAGGTGCCGCTCTGGAGCCCAGGTGACAAGGCGGGGCTGGCGCTGGCTCCTCCTTTGGGAGGAGCTGGAATGTAGCGCAGTTGGGCAAGGAGGAGTTGAAGCTGGATGGGGCAGGGCTCGAAGCCTGCCCTGGTGAACACTAAGTGAAGGCAGGGCAATGGCCGCATGTGTGTGAAGAGCTAACAAATCCACAGAGAGCAGCAGAGGCACCTGTTGCTGGAATTTGCATGGGCAAAACCAGGTCCAGTTAATTCAAGCTTCAAGGGAGCGATTTCATTGCAATACCAAAAGGGTACAAATGTTGATACCTCAGAATGGCCAGGAATGAAAGTGATTACTTCATGCAGCAGTGGAGCTCCTGGTGTTAGAAGAGATAAATAGAGGACAGAAGACAATTATTGGGGGTATCATCTCTGTATCCAATGGGAGGTTGGATTTCTATGACCTTGTCCATACCAAGTCTCATAGGGCGAAGGAGCCACGGGTGATTTTTTTTTTAAAGATTTATTTATTTATGCATACAAGCTAGGGTACAGGCCAGAGGCGTGGGGCGGCAAGAGGGGTCACCAGAGACAGAGTGGGGAGAAGAACAGGCAGATCAGAAATACACTGCTGAGGGGAGCAGTGGGCGAGGCAGGAGAGGTCTGCTGCACCATGTGGGAATCTCCCTGGCTGGGCATTGAACTGGCCTCGTTGCTGCCGACAACTCCACAGCGCAGCGCTTAACCGCTGCGCCACCAGGGAGGCCCGATTTTTTTTTTAATAAACCTTTGTGTTAGAAAGATCTGTGAAAGGTTTTGAAATGGGAAAATGAAAGCATTGGAGATACCTTCTCCATCCAGAAGACCAGGAAGGAGAATGACTACTCCAAATGAGACCTGATTAGACAAAAACAGTAGAAGAAAATAGTGTTTGCAAGATTTGTAACAGCTATCAAAGTCTCAATGATAAGAATTTTTTTCAAGGCTAACATCCTTAATGACAAGTAAATAAAGCCTTCAGCAATTTTAGGATACACTTCAGTAAGAATGACCTTCACGTTCCGTGTGGGATGTTAAAGACAGCAGTGTTCAAGATCAGAAGCAGGTGGGAGGCCTGACCTGCTTACCTGGTTCCACCCAGCAGTGGAAGGGATTTCTTCACTACGGTTAAGTAAAGTCAGCCTCGCTTATGGTAAGTTCTTCAAGGGTTGAAGCTATCATAACAGAGGGTAAAGCGCTCGTTTGAAAACTTCGAAGATGCGAGACTTCATCTTGGTTCCAAACTACCTGATTTTTACCTGATTTCATCATGGAGGACACAATGATGTGTCCTCCAGGTGCCCACCCCCTGGGCAATAACTAACATCTCTACTCTCACCCCCTTTGCTTCTGTTGCTTTTCCTTTCCTATGTGCCAGAGAAGGGTCTCAACCCCCATGAGATTGGGTAGTGATGCAAACATTTGCCAGAAGAGTCAACTGCTGACTCTTTTGGCAAATGCCCCGGGCGGCAGTGATTACAATTTTGCTCACCCTAGATGCAGACCCACATCAGCTGGCACCTCCTCCAGCCGTGTTGGGATATGCACCTGTTGCCAAATGACTTGATTCTCTTACCAGTCAAGGAAAAAGTGATCGACGTGGTTTCCACCCTTCACTGCTAGAGTTAGCGCCTGCCTTCCCTACAGAAAGGGGTTGGAGGGAGGCAGAGATGACAGATGTGGCCAGTGGCCTACATGGCTGATTCTGGTGTCACCACAGCCAGGAGAGTTAAATGTGCAGTAAATGGTAAATTCAAGTCCGCGACGCCAAGCAGGGCCCTCATTAATAGAGAAGCACCACCTCGCCCGCTGAATACTGAAGCAGGTGTTGGTACCTTCACAGGGGTTGAAAAGAGAGAACATGCCAGAAAAAGAAGTCTTGAGCCTTCTGCATTTTCCTTTTCCATTTCAGACAGCAAAGACATTATTTTTTAAAGATTTATTTATTTATGCATACAAGCTGGGGTATAGGCCAGGGGTGTGGGGCAGTGACAGGGTTCACCAGAGACAGAGTGGAGAGCAGAACAGGCAGATTGACTGAAATATACTGCTAGGGATGCAGCGGGCGAGGCAGGAGAGGTCTGCTGCGCCAGGTGGGAATCTCCCCTGCCAGGTGTCAAACTGAGGACAGCTCCACAGCACTGCAGCTTAAGCTGTTGAGCCACCAGGGAGGCCCAGCAAAGGGATTTTTTTTTTTAACTTAATAGAGGGTGACACCAGATTTATTTAGTGTGGAGGGATAACCAGCCCTAAGTGCACACAGGAATACTGTCCAAAGAAGCCGGTGCCTGGGTTGTCTGAGGCAACAGATTGTCAGAAATAGCAAGAGGGCTTTGGGTGAAACATCAGAAAATCGTCTTGTTTTTAAGACTTTGTAGGCACTGAAACAGGGTAGAGCTAAAACTTTGTGGCAAAACCAGTATGCAGATTAAATCTGGTGATTTCTGTTAGGAGCTTAGATGAAGGAGGTTTCGCAACTTGGTCTCCAAAGCCCTCATTGGAAACCACAAAGTTCAAGTCAATGAGATTTCACGCTTTCATCTGAAACCCACACCAACAACTGCATCTGTCAGTGCAATTCAGGATCTTAGGATCTGCACTAAAGAACCCAGCTGAAGCACGGAACTCAATCTCAAAGCTCTGTTCCTACCCAGAAACGCACAAGTTCCACTTAAAGGCTCAATAAAAAGATTCGAGGTGGGAAAATGCTTGCTGGAACAGCACATTAGCTGCCGCGCTTAAACCCCACCACAGTATCCGAATGTGATTGCGGTTTCAAAGGAAACCCTACCTGGGCTGAAATGTAGGATTATGGTCTATTAATATAGGATGTTAGCGGCTCTCGAGTGCTTTCTTTAAAAGGGGGAGGGTTGGAGATTCTTATTGCAAAAGTAAGTTGCAGTTTCTTTTTTCAACTAGGAAAGACCAAAATTAAGAAATTTACCAGGGCGCAATCTCGAAATATCTCAGGTGCCAAAATTTTGTTGAACCCCAAACAAAAGCTGGCAGAACGAAAGGGAGATATCTTTTGCCTTCTATTTGGAGCTTGCCGATCAATTCCCCGGGGAGTGGGGGAGCTAGGGGCAGAGAAAGAAAATGTGAGGGAGGAAAAGAGAAACAAAATTTTACAAAAGGTTTCAGGGTTAATGACCTTCAGACACAGGGCTGGATTAGAACCGGGGCGGGAATGCCCTCCCGCTGCATCTGGACAGCACCTGCACCGACCGGGAAGCCGGGAAGGCTGCCAGGAGGCGGTGCCCACAGGCCAGGTGAGCCCCTCCCCAGATGGCGCTGCACCGCCCCCTCCCTCGGCTGGCCCAGTTTTCTCTATTTTCGCTGAGCAGCCCGGGCGCTCGCCCTGAGAGCCCAAAGCGTCCCCCAGCGCGCAGCTAATTAAGCTTTAGGCCTTTTTTAATGGGCTCAGGTATGAGCCGTGGAGAACCCCGCGGAGCGAAACCTGGGCGGGCCGGATCCGTGGCCAGGGCAGGGCGGTCCCTGTGCGCCCCCCTCCCCAACACGCACCGCGTTACCCGCGCACCGGGTCCCCCACCTTCGGAACGACAGGTAGCAGGAAAGCGAGCCCCTCCCCGGAGCCCTCCCGAAGAGCTGTCCCCTTTAAGAGCAGGTGACTCAAATGCGTCCAGGGAGAAGAACGCGCTGAAAAGGGGGTCTACACAGTCACCTGTGGTTGAGCCAAGACCTGCCAGGGAAACGGTTAATTCTCAGATGCCTCAAATCACAGCAGAGCTGGGGGAGCACGAACCGCCGGAGGGCAGAGAAAAGGGAACAGCGCCCGCCATCAGGAAGGCTGTCTGCAGAGCCCGCGCTAACCAGGGAAGCAGTTCTGCAAAATTGGAACACACGGGCTGGCGCTGTCTGTAGGCGACGCCGGCAAAGGGCAAAATCTAGGAAATTAGAGATTTGTCCCCTGTCTCTCAGCCTACTGACCCACTTTCCTTGGGCCCCGCAGATCCCTGCCCCTTGCCGAATCTGCCTGTGAGCCAGTAGGGAGAAAAGCGCCTGCCCTGGGTCACCCCGTGGGTGGAACGAGCACGTGGGCCTGTCTGACTAAGTCTACAGTAAGTCGCTTTCTCTTCCCCCAGAAAATCCTTTATGGGCCACCCGCCCTATGTACCCCCACACCTCAAGACATGGCTCTGTTCCCTGGGGCAGAGGCCTGAGGGGGCACCTGTAGTCCTGTATTTGGTTGAAAACATCTGCACATTAGGGGTGAAACTGCTATTTTGGAAAGAGCCTTTGCTCCCGTCTTAGATGTTCAAGCTCTAACAAGGTATTTTCCCAAAGAGAATGCAGCCTGTTACCCTGCGGAGGACAAGTATGAGGGAGTTAAGTGAATACTGAGTCTCGAGCAGGACAGATTTTGAGAAAACAAGCCAGGGAGGACCACACGAGGAAGAATGTCAGCACTTGTGAACACACACACACACACACACACACACACACACACACACAGAGTTTCAGACACACCGTCACAATGCTTTTGTCTAAGATTGCTATTGGCCGGTTGCCGGAAGTACTGAGTGGTTCGTTACAGGGTCACTGACCAGTTCAGTGCCTCACTCTCCATGTGCAGTGGACACACCAGCTGCAGGGGTGCAAGCTCGGGCTTCAGCACCAAGCACCCAGGGGTGAGGCCTGCGTCTCCCACCTGTTGACATGATTGTGGGAATTCAAGTTCAGGCGCCCCCTCTTAGCAGCTGGCAAATTACAGGCCCTCTCTGTGTCCGTGTCCTCATCTCTCACTGAGGACAGTCTCCTCAGACAACCCAGGGCTTTCCAACCCTGCCATGCCCAGTACAAAAGAGCTCTTTTTACTTAATTATGAACTGTGAGATTTTGGCCAAGTCATTTTCCTTCTTGAAACTTCCAGTTCCGGTCCGCAAAATGGAGATAATCAGATTGACTTTTACAGGAGCATGGTGAGGTTGGAAAGAGCTATATGTGAAGCCTCTAACACGTACCTTAGAGAGCGAGGAAGCACACTACAAAAAATAGCAAGGATGGTGAGGAGGAGGTGGAGGAGGGAGAGGCGAAAGAGGAGGTGGGAGGGGCTCGGGATGCTGAGACTAGGCCAGAAGTTTCCAGGCATCAGCCCCAAACAGTTCCCAGAAAAGGTGCCTGGTAGCAGCCACGCCCCCGCCCTCACTCTGTGCAGAGAAATGACCTCTCTCCAGGTTGCTTCTTTTTTGCCAAATCAGTTTTAAGCCACAATAAAGAAGATCACGCGGTCTCCTCTAAAGCTTAATCCAAATTCAGACAATCCGGAATCTGTAATTGCCGCCCCTTCTCGCCTCTCCCCCGAGCTCTGGGGTCAGGGTGTCGTACAGGACACGCTCAGCAGGCACAGCGTCCACTACAGCCCTCGCTAGGAAGTGCCCCTGGAAATGGCCTGTCCCTCACCCCACCTTGCTTTTTTCTTGTTATGAGCTGGGGTGAAGTGCTAGCCCTATGCTGAGTTTTCAGAGTCTTTCTAGGCTCTGTCCTATTCCTCCCTCCACCCCCACCCCAATAACTTAGGAGGTTCATCATTTAACATTTTAAGGACTTTAATAAAGAAGATGTCAAATTCCTAAGGTATCTCAGGGAAGGGGGTAGATTTCAAAATGGACTGAGTCTCTCCCTCTTCATTGTTCAATACTTAGTGCCTGGCTTTTTTAATTTTCAAAATTCGAATTAAAACATCATCATGCTCCTATAAGCTTCACTACTTCCAATAATCAAAGAACAAGTTTCAACCTGACACGTGGATCAGCCATGCTGTGCCATGTTCATTACCATCCTTCCACTGGATTAGGTAATCACATTTAATAAAGATGAAAATCTTCCAAGAACAAAAGAGAAAAACAAATACCGGGACTGAAAAAACACACACATACACACACACACAAAATCAATTTGGAAAACATAAGATGAGGTGTTGGTTATATTTTTTTGCCACATTCCAAAAGATATTTGTTCCATGTTCCAAAGTGCAGTCAATGTGATTTTTACCCCCTGAAGCTGAACATGTATGAAGACTTCAAAACCAGCCCAGCAGGCTTCCTGACAGACGGAGAGCGAACTGCACGTTTCATTTCAGATACCTATTTCTAAATCATCGATTTTTGTAGAAATGTCACACCATCCTGAAAAGAGAAGTCTCTCTTCCTCACTAAACATGCATCCAACTTCCCAGAAAAATGCCAACATTTGTAGTTAAGAAAGAAAGCTCCAGCAAAGCCCCACACACACAGCTCTCCCCACACACACACCTGGACTGCAATGACACCCCTTCAGCCTGGGCGTCGGGGGGAGGTTAACCCTAAGACAAGCAGTGAATCGGCCTTACCTGCTGAACGTTTGCAGCAAGAACAGTGAGAATCAACTACTTACTCTCTAGTTTCAACACACGGAGGAAAAGGGTTCATCTTGCCTGGGGAACAGGCCAAGCTGTAGGGGTAAGAGGGGTAAGGTTGACACCTGTAGTTTACTTTTGTCGACGCTTTAACCTTCAGGCCAAAGCTTTTAAAGATGAGAACCGGCACTCTAAGACAAGGACACATGTTCAAATTCAGTGTCCCCACAAAAACTCTCTACATTTAACCTAAATTTTCTGCCATGTTATAAAGGGGGCAGAAAGGAGGAAGAGGAGGGGTAGGGGAGAAGGAGGAGGAGGAGGGAAGACAGTGGAGAAGGGGGAAGAGTTAGGAGAGGAGCAAGAAGAGGAGGGGGAAGAGGAGAGAGAGGTGGAGGAAGAGATTAAGATGGGGAAGGAGAGGTGGAGGGGATAGGGGTGAGGAGGGATGTCAAAGCAGAAGAATTGCTGCGAGTCTAGACATCCCCGGCAAAAGTGAGGACAACTCCAAAATACACTGAATATCCAGAAGGGAAATTTAAGAAACAACAGTCAAATGACTTCAGCGAATCTGGTTTAATTCCTGATTTGAACAAATAACAAAAAGAAACTTTTTTGAGGACCTCCCCGGTGGTGCAGCTGCAGTGCGCTGTGCTGTGGAGCCATCGGCAGCAGTGACGCGAGTTCGAAGCCCATCTGGGGGGATTCCCACATGGCGCAGCAGACCTCTCCTGCCTCGCCTGCTGCTCCCCTCAGCAGTGTATTTCATTCTATCTGCCTGTTCTGCTCCCCACTGTCTCTGGTGAATCCTCTCACCGCCCCACGCCTCTGGCCTGCACCCCAGCTTGTATGCAAAAAAATTTTTAAAAATAAAATAAAAATTTTTAAAAAAGAAACCTTTTTGAGACAATCAGGAAAATTTCAATATGGAGTGGGGATGAGATGACATCAAGGAATGATGATTAATTCTATTAGTGGCAATTGTACATGGTGATTTCTTATCAAAATGAATATATTTTTAAGAGATGCATACTCGTGTGCTTTGGGATAAGATGGTGGCTGGAATTGACTTTAAAATACTTCAGCAAAAGGGAAGGAAATGAATAAAGGAGAAAAGAAAGGGAATGAAGTGATTGTCAGTTGTACTGCTGGTGTCACTTAATACTTTTGTGTATGTTTGAGAATCATCACAATGAAATACTGAATAGAGTGTCTCTTGAAAAAGGTTGAGAATCTCTAGATGGGGGAAGCAGAGGGATGTGGGCATTTTCTGGTGGAGGGAGAAAGTACCAGATCCATTATCTAATGCTGAGATGCTCAGGCATCAGGATAAAGATGGCGGGTGGACTTGGTCGAGAAAACCATCTCCTCTCAGGAAGCGTGTGGACCATGATTTGCCCTCTTCCATTTGTACACATGCTTCACTCACCCACCACCAAATTACCCAGGCCAATACCACCTTTTCCTCCCTCGCTCATGCCTTCCTTCTTCCCCCCTGTTTCCATTATATTCTGGTAACCATTATATTCTTTCACTTATTTATTCCTACTGTATTTTGCCAGTGTATGTTTTTTGGTCATTTGTATTCCACAGATGAGCAAAAATATCCAATACCTACCTTTTACTTTCTCACTTATTTCATTTAACAATCACCTTAAAGTCCATCCATTTGGTTCCAGAAGTTACAGTTTTATCTTTTTCACAGCTATGTAGTATTCCACTGGGTATATATGCCACAATTTCTTTATCCAGTCATCTATTGAAGGGCACTTGGGTTGGTTCCATGACTTGGCATTGTGGATAGTGCTCCTCTGTACAAAGGTGCACATAGATCTTATTACAGTTTTCACATTTTTAGGATAAATATCTAATAGAGTTAGTGCTTCCTAATTTGTGTGCACCATTCCATAATCATTTCTCAATGTCTCCTACCACCCTGCTTCACACATACGTATTTTCATCTCTAGTTCACCATCACCACAAGTGGGGAACTTTATTCATATTTAGATGCTAAAGTATAGACATTCAATAAATGCATATTCAAATAAAATGAATTCACTTGGGGAATCTGATCAAAAGGGTCACTTATCCAGCCCTGGTTGGGTGCCAGAAATGGCAGATCTTGCTCAAGATCACATAGGTGGCCAGCATCACACCCAGGGTTCTCCCTTGTTCCTCCTCCAAGATTTCTGTGTTGTGTGGGCTCGATCAGGCCACACTGTGGCCCTACATGCCTGTGTTACACTCAGCACATGGCCGCTTTGGACAAAAAAAGCCAAAGTGATGCCTTTCATCTGCACATCCTCGGATTACCCAAGGCCTCTAGACCCGGGGACCCCCTTCTCTCCACGTACCTCCCAGCACCCATGCCCACACTCAATATCTCTGTAGATCCTCCACCTACTAACCCGGCGCTCCAAGGCAAAACCTCAAAAGTCTGCCACAGTTAGGGCCC
This sequence comes from Scalopus aquaticus, assembly GCA_004024925.1. Taxonomy (NCBI): domain Eukaryota; kingdom Metazoa; phylum Chordata; class Mammalia; order Eulipotyphla; family Talpidae; genus Scalopus; species Scalopus aquaticus. The sequence continues at coordinate 9,352 of PVIJ01016356.1, forward strand.
CATGACCTGTTATCTTTCAAAACCACCTTAGGTGTCAGCAATAAATCTTGCACCTTCTGAAAAGGTAAATCAAAGCTGTGGCCATCGCTAGCAAAAAATGGCTTTTCATTATCTCTGTCTATTTCTACCACCAGTGTTCAGATGGCACCTCTCAGAGCTGCTGAAACTGTAAACAATAACAGAACATCTTTACGGCTTGATAACGAGAAGCAACTTACCTTCATCAAAATAAATCTCAGCAGATTTCAACACCCTCGGAAAGAGCTAGAGAGGATAAAAAAGAAAAAACCTGAGTGGGATGGCATTTTATTTATATCTTTTATTTATGTCCCCCTTTTAAAAATAGGCATCTCACACCCTAAATTCAGGCGAAATTTGCATTCAAACAGTTGAGGAAATTTGTTACCTGCTTAGCAATTTTTTTATATAATTCCCAAAATGTTTAAGCCAAACTATGGACTAAAGCCTTGGCCGCAAATTTCCTAGCAGTTCTACCAAATTTGGGGCCCATTTAAAGAACCAAATGGTGAGGATTTTTTTTAATATCCACGGTGTAATAAATTTTAAAAGATAGTTTCCCTTTTCAGGAAAGACAGGGCCTCGTTTTCACAACTTACAAATATAACTGAATCCCCATCTCAGCCTCTATATCAGAATCTGACCTTCAAAGAAGGTAGCAAGGACCTATGTCAAATATATTCAAAGTAGGCTGTGCATTCCATAGATATTTTAAAGACACTTTTATATGCTTCACATTTTTAAAATACTCCCACATGGTAGAACACAGTGGGGAAAGTGACCTAGCTCAATTTACAGGTAAGGAAACAACGTACTTTACCAGGAGATAGAGTAAGCATTATCATCTCCACTCTCAAATAAGGATGACATCACCCCAGAAGTGTTAAGTGACTTCCCAAATTCACTATGGTTCCAGAAAAGTGACCGACACCCAGGCCCTCTACCTTCCTGCAAAAGTACTTTTTGGGCATTAAGTTGTCATCTATGTCCAACCACGCTAACTTGTCTTAATTATGCCCTTTTTGCCTTTCATAAATTTTAATTAAAATGAAAACAGTGACAATGGACTAGTACACTATTATATGTTAAGCAGCTTAAGGTTATTACAAGAGCTACAAGATGAAGTAACTGGCATTTATATGGCAAGTACAGTACTTTTCAGTAGTTTTCCCCCCAAATATTAAATATCTTGGTCTGGAGATGGGGTGTGCGGATATTGGTGAGAGGAGCTTGAACAGGATTTCGTAAAGTGGGAGCGGTTAAGAGCATGAAGGTCAGGCTCCTCTGCAATCTGATTTCTTATGTAATATTTCCTATTTCTCCCACCCCTCACTGAGACCAAGGTCTGCAATCATTAAAGGGCCCACCAGCGACAGTGATGAACTTGACACAAAAGTGTTATGGAAAAAAATTATAACCTCAAAATGCACTTAAAATCATTCCATCAAGAGCCAGTCTATGGAAAATGCATAAGCTAATATTTCAAGACAAATGATTGGAGAACTTTCTCTCTCCTAGGAGAAAATTATGAGATCCCAGAGGGGGTCAGTCTCTCTCTCTCTCTCGCTCTCTTGCTCTCGCTCTCTCTTTCTCTCTGGAAAAAGAGCTTTATCTGTGGGATGGAAAGCAAGACAAGTTTATAAGGCTAGGCGGGACCCTCTGTTACTCACTTAGCTACAAATAGTAGCCCCTAAGAAAATGATCCATTCAAATAATAATCTCTTAAAATGATATTTGACTATTATATACCCAATGTGGTTTGTATTGAATTTAATTTCCATCTAAATTTAAAATATAAGAGACATCCAAGGCCATTATTTCATTTGGAGTTGAATGAACTAACTTCATTTGGAAGGACAGCTTAATTTTTTAAAATCGTGCCATAACGAAGAGAGATTTAGTCAGCCTGTTTCTACTTTGAAAATATACAAGAGCAGCCGGGGATGCTTAAATGTAAAGTGCTATATTATATATAAAAAAAAAAGATAGAGAGAGCAAAATTAAGTAGTCAGATGTATTTGCTACATTAAAGCAAAATGAAAACTACTGTGATTAGAGCAGTTTGAGAAAAATGGATGTAAAATACTTTCCGTTTAAATTATAGCAACAGCTACAATTAAAAAGAGCACTTTGCGACTTGCTGGGTAGCTGGAAGATTGTTTTTCTGTGTGGTTTGGTGTTTTCTGTTTTTAGCCTCAAAGCAAGCCCATCACATGGGCCCCTGGCAGCCAGCTCCACCTTTCTGAAAGGCCCTCCTGAGAAGCAGGCCTCAGCAGAGCTCCTTGGAAAGACCAGGGTGAAGAGCCCCAGGGATCTAATCTATTCAGGCCTGGGTGCCCAAAGAGAACCAGACATGGGAAAGAAACTTGAGTCCCCTGGGGGGCAGCCTGACTGGTCTTTGTTAACAGGTTAAAAAGAAGGCTGTGTTGTGGCCTCCCAGTAGCACCGCGGTTAGGCACTTTGCTGTGGAGCTGTCAGCAGCAGCGACGCGAGTTTGACACCCGGCCGGGGAGATTCCCACATGGCGCTACAGATCTCTCCTGCCTCGCCCGCTGCTCCCCTCAGCGTGTGTTTCCATCGATCTGCCTGTTCAGCTCCACACTCTGTCTGGCGAACGCTTTCACCACCCCACGCCTCTGGCCTGTACCCCAGCTTGTATGCATAAATAATAATAATAATAATGATAATAATAAAAGGCTGTGTTGGTTTCTTCAAGGTAGAGAAAGTGCAATACGTCTCTCTTTTTTTTTTTAATTTTTACTAGTTTTTAAAATACAAATAATACTTTCTCAAAACATTACCAAACAGATCTACCGTATAATCCAGCAATCCCGCCCCTAGGTATGGAGCCAAAGAATGCAGAAACTATAACTCAAAGGAATAGGTGCCCTCCTTTGTGCACTGCGGCACTATTCACAACAGCCAGGTTATGGAAGCAAGCAAAGTGCCCAAGGACAGAGGTGTGGATTAAGATGTGGTTTATAGACACAATGGAATACTACTCAGTGATTAAAAAAATAAAGATGAACTCTTGCTATTTGCAACAACATAAGTAGAACTGGCAGGGATCGTGCTAAGTGAAGTAAATCAGAAGGAAAAAGACAATTATCGGATGATTTTGCTCATCTGGAATATAAAAACAAAGGAACAGACAAAAACAAATCAAACCCTCGAAATCTGACTGCAACACTGATGCTATGTGGTGAGGAGATGGAGGCACGTGGATTTCGATGGCAGGTCAGTGGGGCTTTGGTGGTGGAGGGTGAGATATGATAACATGTATTTGTAGAGATGTGATCCTGTACCCCTAAAACATAAATTCTACAATGTTATAAACCAAATAAACATAATTTTAAATAATAATGATAAAAGATTTTTTTTTTTTTTTGCAGAACAATACTAATCAACCAAGACTAAAATACCTACACTGCAAGTTAAATCCAGCTAGCACCCCCATGGAGGTGCTTGTGTACTCACAGAGATCTTTCTGGATTTTTTTATTCATACCCAAGGAGATCACAGCAGGCCATCTCTGCTGCAGAGCCCACACCCTTCCAAGCCTCCCTTGCCCTTCTTTTGGTCATGGTGTGGGTGACACACATTTTTAACCTCCGGAACATTCAAGGAAGATGGCAGACTGTAAGCAGCAATAGTGAGTCAAACACTTCCTCTGAGCCGGAAATGAGCCCTGCTTGCAGTCTCTGCCACCTCACCATCCCTCTCTCCACGAGGCCTGGCAAAGAGAGAAAATGGAGCAGACCTCTGGCTGGCCCAATAGGTAAGTCCATACCTGTTTCCCAAGTTTGTCTGATGACAAAAAAGCTGAGAGAATTGAGGTCTCTCTTCTGGAAACTTTCTTTTTATATCATGAATAAGACCATTTGATCCATATTTTTACCAAGAGTTTTAGGTGAACCCTATAATCAAACAGTCTGGTACATTCTGTTCTATGCAATAGGACAAATTCAGGATTCACTAATTCCAAAGGGAAAAAGGGAGGGGGAGTGGGCAGAAATTATTCAGGAGAGAAGAAACCGTCATAAAGAAACAGACATGAGGGAAGGAAGAAATATCTACTTCTCTTCATTTCTGGGGCGATCAGAGGATGAGGTGCAACCACCTCTCTATGATGTTAGATTTTTTTATGAGTTCCATGAATGATATTTTATATTCTGTCTACCTCTCCCTCCATAAAACAATAGTTTATGGACTCAAAACCAAAACCAGGTAATCTGAAAAATGAGGAGTTGGCTACATTGTATCCTCTTTTGTGATGGATCTGGAATGAGGGGGTTGCCCGGCTTTGAGACCAGCAGAGAGAGAGAGCAAATGTAAACAAGAGAACCAAAATTCTGGAATTCTGGGAATCCAGGCAAACAGAACTTCTGAAAAGTCATTGCAAGCAGAGTGCAGCAAAGCAGAAAAAAATGACAGAAGCTTTTATGAAGCTGTTTATGAAGATGTGGGAGAGTTGAAGGCCCAGGGGTGCCCCAGTCAGGCTCACTGTCCTGAGGCCCCCCCGGGGGTCAAGCTGGGAGCATCTATTTGGTCACAGTGTGAGTTAGCTATGCCAGTGGTGTTTCCAAAGACCTTGGCCATCTCCATCTTGGAAGACACCAAGCAACAGTGCCTCTTACATTTACATCGGCACTTGCAGGATGTCTCACCTAAACTTATAAAAGATGATACTTTCTTTCCTTGTTCTTTATAGAAGTGATGCCACAGAACCCCTTTCAGGCCTGAGGGTCTAGGATATAATTCATTTTATGATAAAAAAATAAAGCCTATCTGTTCATTTCAGCAGTCATGCTGCAAGGAAATATTTCAAGTGCATTTTTAGTGAATGATCATACTCTATGGCACAGACAAGTTGATATGTGAAGTTCCCAGAATAGTGAGCAATTAATACTGAACACACTACAAATCACTGGGGCCAGGCTGGAGATGGAACACTGATCCCTTACACAGAGAAATGAACTTGCATCCCAGATGGATAAGAGAAACCTAGGATGGGTCAGGCTTGTGGCTATGCCACTTAGCAGTGTTCTGGGGAACAAGTTCACACCCTGTCCAGGATAGTCGCCCCCCCAAAGGCAAGACCCACCTATACCGTCTAGGGAGGGTGTGTTTGGGGAACAGGACCTGAGCCTTGGCACACCACCAGCTGCTCCAGAACCCAAGTGGTAATGGGGCTCAATTTAAGAGAAAAGATGTGGACTTTTATAGAAATCCATCTGGATGGTTCATTTAACATTTACCCGACTTGTGGTTTTTAAATTTTTAAACAGATCACCTTTTAAATCAAGTTTGCTGTTTATCTAGAAACTGCTTCCCTCAGTATTTATCCTGCTGAAGATTAACACAGCTAAAAGAAGCAGAATTATTTTATATTAAATAATGATTGTTTAAAGTGATCATTTGGAAGTTAATTGTGACTGGCTTATAACTTTAGTTCACATGATAGTGATTTAAAAAATGTCCTAAAGGAAAAATACTCACTTCTTAAGAGGCTCACTTACTCCCATGAAATAATTCAATACCTTTAAATAATCTGGTTAGGTATTTGTGAATAACTGTAATGAATAATCAAAGAACTATCTTCTCTCAATAATGAGACATAATTATTGTGAATTCCAACACTGAAAAATAAAATGTGTTAGACTAATAAGCCACTGATACATCATAAAGTATTTACAGTTACACTGGTCATATAAATCATTTTTTTAAAGTAATGGCTCTTCTGTATATGAAATAGATTTATTTATAGAATACCAAATATGTTAAAAATGAGAAAATACATAATAAATATTGATATGATACTTAATCATATTGCTTTTTTCTGTGTTTTCCATCATTAAGAAAAATTACTATCATTTTAACATGTCTATTTAATCATTTTACCTTAAATAGAATATAATGAATACATTATGCCACACATTTTTAATTCACATAATATTACTGAAAAATATTCCATTTTATTTACATGCTACTTAAATGTTACTGTGTTTAAAGCTGCATGTGGTCTTCATAATCACTAAGCCTTCCAGTCTTCGCCATGATAGAGTAATCACTTCTCTACCCCAGTAAACAACTGTCAACAGCCACCAAACTTGACAAAGTATTTGCAGCAACTATTTTCAGCCATTGGCAACACAAATCACAAGGGTGTGTGCAGGAGAGAAAGGAAATATGGGAGATAAGCAGCACGTTTCCACTTTCCTCACAGTGTAGCAGGTGGAAGTAAGTTCAGCCTAAACAGTCATTGTTCTTGCTGGACACAAGCATCAGTGGTTGGATCTACTGAAGTAACTGGAATGTGCAGGTCAGGAGAAACTAGACAGTGAAGGAGCCCCAGAAATCTCATAAACCCTGCGGTCACCAGGAATCTCTGGATAAAAACTGTGCTCCAAGAGGCTTCACATAAAGAAGTCACTGGAAGATCTACCCAAGACTCCGGAGGTTTCATCATGCTAGGAGGTAGAGCACTGACCAAGCAAAGTAGCCATCCCATGGCAAAGCCCCTGAGCACACCCTGAAGACCTAAGGAAGTTCACACTTTAAGAAGCGCCCTACTCTGGATTAGCTCTCAAAATATTTAAAGAAAAACTGATGACTTAAAGGAAAAATAATAACAATGTTTCCTAGAGTTCATAGCAAACATAGAAATACAAGTACAATAATAGCAAAAGGGATGGGAGGATATAAAAGAGAGATATAATTGTATTGTTCCTATAAAACACATCATTAAAGTGGTTAAATACTCATTTAAATCAGGCTGTGATAAATTAGAGTTGCATATTATAATCCCTACAGAAAATACTAATAAATAAAACAAAGCTATGGTGATAGGTAAATGATGAAACATCACCACCCCCACCCCAAAATCACTGACTCTTAACACTTTGTGTGCCGGCTATTTTCTGTGCCACCGCATGAATGGTATGAGCATTCAATAAAACACACACAGCTCCTGAACTACTGGATATATTTTAATGAAATTTTAAATGCATAGAGATTAAAGCTTCTAGACTGAGGACCATCAAAGAAATAGCTCCTAATAGTTCCAAATAAGTCCACCGTGGCGTGAAAAACCGGAGACTAGATGAACACGTGAATACGTGAGCGGACCACAAAGTGTTAATCCCTAGAATTTGTGAATATCTTACCTCATATGAGAAAAGGGGACTTTGAAGGTGTAACAGAAGATCTTGCAGTGAGATGATTGTGATCCGTGGAAGTGGACAGGATGTAATTACAAAGGTTCTTATAAATGACAGAAGATTGTGAAAGAAGATGTGATCATGGAAGCAGAAGTCAGGATAATGCAATTTCTGGTTATGAACATGGAAGGAGGCAGCAACAAGCCAAAGGAAGAGTCAACCTCAAAAGCTGGAAAAGGCAAGGAAACAGATCTAGTCCCACTCCAAGCCCCAGACGAAATGCAGCTATCCACTGATACTTTGATTTTGGCTATTTTTGACATCTGACTTCTAGAACTATGAAATAATAAATTTACACTGTCTTGAGCCACTGGGTGTATAGTCATTTGTTATAACAGCAGTAGAAAATGAATACAGTGATACAGCCAAGAAGCTAATAGAAGAGATAAAATAGGATATGAAACATATTTGATTAACTTTAACCAAGCCAGAAAGAAAACCAAAGAATAGTGGGGGAAATATTTATCAATAATTGTCAAAGGACTGAAATCATACAAAGTATGCCCTCTGACCATAGTACAATTAATTTGAAATCAGTTTATGAAATCCAGAAATTCCCAAAATATTTGGAAATACTATACCATACTTCTAAACAACCCATAAGTCAATGAAATCAGAAAAAAAAATTAAATATTTCAAATTGATCAATAATGTGAATCTAATACATCAAAATACGTGAAATACAGTTAAAGCAGTGTTTAGAGGGAAATAATAGCCTTATGTGCTCCTGTGATAAAAGAAAAACGGTTTAAAAATAATAATCTAGCTTTCACTTAAGAAATTAGAAGGCATGGGGGCCTCCCTGGTGGCTCAATGGGTTAAGCTCAGTGCTGTGGAGCTGTTGGCAGCTGCGGGCGCCAGGTCAATGCCCGGAGTGGGAGATTCCCACATGGTGGAGCAGACCTCTCCTGCCTCGCCCGCTGCTCCCCTCAGCAGTGAGAGAGAGAGAGAGAGAGAGAGAGAGAGAGAGAGAGAGAGAAATTAAATCCCAAAGTAAGTAGGGGGAAATAATGGTGCTCAGAGCAGAAATAAGCTGAAAAACAGACAAATGATAAGAAAATTAACATAGTCAAAGGTTTTTTTTTTTTCTTAAAAATGATAGTAAAATTTATTAACTCCTAACAAGACTGAACAACAACAGGCAGAATAAATTTACCTTGTGGTCCAGAAACTTCCCTCCTAGGATAATTAACCCAAGTGAAATTAAACTGTATTTCCACAAAAAAGATGTATACATGAATGCTAATAGCAGCTTTATTCATAACAGTAAAGAATTGGAAATAATCAGAAAGGCTAACAGAAGAATGCATAAATAATTTGCTTACAAAAATATTACTGTTTGAGGGCCTCCCTGGTGGTGCAACGGGTTAAGTGCAGCACTATGAAACTATCCAGAGCCACTGCAGCATGAGTTTGATCCCCAGCCAGGGAGCTTCCCACATGGTGCAGCAGACCTCTCCTGCCTCACCCGCTGCTCCGCTCAGCAGTGTACTTCATTCGATCTGCCTGTTCTGCTCCCCACTCTGTCCCTGGTGAATCCTCTCACTACCCCACACCTCTGGCCTACACCCCAGCTTGTATGCATAAATAAATAAAAAAAAAATACTGCTTGACAATGAAAATCAAATGGATAATTGATATGCATAATAACAGGGAAAGAGCTCAGAAAAGTAAGCTAACCAAAAGAAGTCTGACACGAACAAGTACATAATATATGACTATAGGTATGAAGCTCAAAAGCAGGGAAACAGTGAGACTTGGAGATGGAAATCAGAAAATGGTTTAGGAAAGGAGCCACAGGACTATATATTAGTCAAATGCATTGAACTGTACCTTAAGATCTGTGCCTTTTACCAGATATAAATGGTAATACAGTTTTTAAAAAACTAAATAACAAAGTAATCAGAGATCTAAAAAAAGGTTTGAAGAACTCTTCTATTCAAATGTTCTTATTCCAACTAAGCTACCGCAGCCCTCAACTTATTTGTCACCACAAATTAAAATTTTATGTTAGTATGCCTGTATTTAAGCATTTTATTATTTAGTGTGATAATCAAATGCACATATATGTGACTCTATCAACATTTTGTCTTTTATTATCTTGATAAGTACATATCACTACAATTAGTTTCTTTTGTTATCTCATTTTTTTATGCATGTAAGATATTAATCTTAGAAATAATTAAGATATTTTAACTCCACTGGAAACAAAATATGTTAACAACTCATGGAAATTATTTTAAATTTCACTTGAACTATATATAGAAAAATGAAATTATTTTATAACATGCTTTTTTAAACTTTGCTTAATATAAGATGAAAACTCCATGTCATTAGCGTTCTATGGGACCATTAATTTTATTCAACTGCATTATTTTTCATTCACCAGATATCCACAATTTTACCAGCTCCTTGTATTTGGATAGCCAGCTTATATCCAATCCTATAACTATTTTAAATATTTTTAAATTAATTCCAAAGTAGATTCTTTGTATATTTGCATGGAACAAACATCATTACTGATAAGAAAGCTGATCCTCATCAAATAGAGAACAAACCCCATGTATTTAAGGAGAAAGGATTCCTGGACTCCTTTGTCACTAATTGCATTTCACCAAATAAGATAGTTTATTCAATATTTAACAAATATTTAAGCACCTGTTATCTGCTAAGCACATAAAGAATAGGAGGGATTCTATTTTTTTAAAGATTTATTTTTTTATTTATGTATATATTATGTATATGTATATAAGTTTTTATTTATGTATATAAGAACTGGTGTATAGGCCAGAGGTGCAGGAGGTGAGAAGATTCACCAGAGACAGAGTGGGGAGCAGAAAAGGCAGATCCAATGAAGTACACTGCTGAGGGGAGCAGCGGGGAGACAGGAGAGGTCTGATCCACCATGTGGGTCAGCTCTCTGGCCAGGGATGGAACTCTTGTTCCAGTGGCTGCAATAGCTTGATAGTGCTAAAACTTTAACCCCTGAGCCACCCAGGGAAGCATGGGATTCTAATTTTTAATGGAATATGCATGGAAAACCTCACTGAAGGAAATAAAGAAGAAAAATAATCAGGGACAGTTGGTAAAGAATATTGCAGTACGAGTGAAGAGCAAATGCAAAGGACCAACGGGAGTTCATTCTCTGCTCTGTTAAGGTAGAGCAAAAAGGCCAGACTGGCTGAGTGGAATGCACTAGGGGAGAGTGGTAAGAGATTATATGAGAGCAGTTATGACAGTCAGGCTGCATAGGGCTTTATTGGCTACCAAAAGGACTCAGTAGTGCAATTATAAGTCATAGAAGGACTGAGGGAATACAAAGAATTTGATCTTCTATATCAACAGAATCATTCTGGTACTGTGCAGAAAAAGTAATAAAGGGGTAAAGGGAAGGTAAGAAGACTAGTTAGGAAGCTATAGCAAATCAAAGTGATCTATAGTTTCTACGGGTATCCATGTCAAACTTCCAATGGCATTTTTCACAGAAAGAGAAAAACAATACTAAAATTTATATGGAATCACAAATGATCCAAAATAGCTAAAAAAAAAAAAAATCTTAATGAGGGAAGAGTAAAGAGATGCTGGTGAAAGGGCACCAACTTTCAGTTATAAGAAGTTCTGAGGCTGGCTCTTGTGCACAGAAGATTCATCATGTTTGTTCAGTATTCAGACTATATTAATACTGTGTTGGATACTTGAGCGTTCCCATCTAAACGTGGGGGAAAGGTAAGTATGTGAGATGATAAATGTGTTAATTAACTTTGTAATCATTTCACTTATATGTATACATCAAATCATAACATTATGCAATTTAAGTATATTACAATGTTATGTATCAGTGATATCCCCCAATAAAGCTAGGGGTAAAAGAAAGTCAAGGCAGGTTGCAATCATCTGCTTCTCCTCCAGATGGCAAACTCTGGGGAGGATCATGCATGGATCATGTTTTACTCATGGCAATATCTTCCAACAGATACATATAAAAATGTACTAAATATCCTAGAGGGATCTAGGGGCATCTATCAGTCATTAGAGGTAGGCACGATCCTATTAAATGATGGGAAAAAATACACACATTGGAGAATGACCCTGGGTCAAATCAGCACTACTTCTTTCTGAGTTATTTAACCTTTCTAAAACTCAGTTTCCTCATTTATGAAATTTTGAATGGTGGACTTGATTCATAAAGCTGTTGTAGGACAAGTGAAATAATGTCAGTAACATGCTTGGTCATAGAATCAGGCATGTGGGAGTGTCTTTAACCTTCTAGACCTCAGTTTCCTCATTGATAAAGTAGAAAGATTTAAAAAGATGGTTTGTGAGGTCCCCCTTAGTTTTATGTGTCCTCCAATCAGTCAGTCTGTCAACAAACATTGAATTCTGAGCTAAAGACTAAAAATACAAAAAGAGTAAATTATGAGGAAATTATGGTTCCATGGAAAAGAGAAAAAAAGTAAATGCTGTAATCAAAGTAGATAAAAGGAAGCAAGTGTATAAAAGAAAAGGAGACAGTGCTATTCCACACAGGTATCAATAGCCCCATTTTATGGATGAGCCAGAATTGATACAGCTAATGTAAAAGCAAGGTCAGGTCCAGTTCTTAAGCCGTCTGACTCTAATGTCTGAGATCTAATCCAACCCAAGGACTCATGCATGCCTTGACATTCACTGCAATGCGCCACACATGGCTGCACCTGCAGAAACAACCCATGTTTGTAGAAACCAGTGAACGACCAAAAATATGCACTCTTGATTAAAATCCCTCTACATAAAAAGAGTAGGGGAAAAGGTCATTACTGGAAAGATCCATGTTGATTTTGCTGACTTGACGGGTTTAAAATCAGAAGCTTAACTTCATTAATGCAAGTGATTAAGCTGATTATATCCTTATAACTAGTCATCAGTCAGATGGCTTGACTAGATAAATTTATTGTTGTTACTCAGAAATGCATTTATTGGAGATGGCCTTCCTTCTATAAGGCAGAAAAAAAAAATGAGAGAAAAAAAATGTATTTATAAGTGTACAACCCCTCCACAGAAATTCTCCATGTCAGATGGTTTTGGAATTCATTAGTATTAATTTCAGAAAGGTAATTTGGAATATACCTTTCAGTATGTAGCAGACCTAGCAGAGTCTGGGAAATCATCCTTGTGGGCCATATCACTTGTCACATTCAGCAGAATAAGAAAAGATTATAATAAGCCAGTTTTGTCTATTGAACACATTCAGGTCAGCTCATGTTTTGCTGTTGAAAATAAAACACTCTGTATTTCCAGAAATTTATGGTTAATATCCAGTTGTGAATAAGGGACTGTGGACTCCACCCCTTGACATTTTTGCTGGACTCCATGCCTGTTTCCATGCCAACAAGATCACAGGCCTTAAGAACTACAACTCCCAGTATGCCATGACTCTCACTTCTTGATCAGGCACCACTGGGAACTAAGGGTGGAGTAAGCAGCCATACCTGGCTTATTACTGACCACATGCATGCTCTCACTCTTGCTTTTCTGGCTTTCAATCCTGTTGCTCAGATAATGTTGTTGATTGCACATATTGATTAATCTCTCTCTTCCTTTCCACCCCACTTCTCATTCCTCTTATTAATATTTTTTTACTCTCTGCTTGTCTGCTTTTGGAGTTTTATCTGAGTTTTTAAGTGTGTGAGTAAGAACTGACAGCACCCCATTTACCCCTGGGGTTGCCCTGTAACAGTGTTACAACAGCTGAGTTGAAGAGCTGCAACAGAGGCCCATATGGCCCAGGAGGTCTAAAATATTTACTACATGGTCTTTACAAAAATAAGTTTGCTGACTTCTGGTCTAGACATGGCCTCATTATCCCACCTCATTACACTAGTCAGTAACTACCAATAGGTCAGAGTTGATAATCAAGATGAAATCTATTTCCATCCCTGGCATAGTGGGTCAAAATTATTCACAGTATCCTCCATTAGGATATAATATGCAATTTGCCTGCTTAACAGGAAGGCAATGATTCCACCGTTTTAAGATCCATTGGTAGTAAGATTCATTTATAATAATTACACTGTGTACTTCTATGGCAAGGTACACACAAGAATCTCAAGTTTCCATAGCCATAATTAGAACTCTCTCCATTTTACAAAAATAAGAAATATAGGACAAGAAAATTTGGCAGATTTTACCAGAACCAACTGGCACAAGAAATACTTCATTTTTAATTTAAAGATAAGATAAATGATGAATGGTTGGGTTTTTCCCATCAGTTAATGTTAGTGTGGCACCTTATTACCCTCAGGTGGGTGTACAAGCTGCGCGGTAGAGGAAATAGCCCCCATATTAGATTCACCTCAAAGGAGACATGAATTATCTTAACAAAATATAGTTCAACATCAGTGGTTAATACCTGGCCTATTCAAGTTTGTGTCAACATGAAAGAGCTTTTTATCTTGTCTCTGTTTTTATTCAAGGTAACACCACAGTGGGAACCTGTAGGGTTAATTACAACCTAACGAATGAATGAATGGGTCTTCTTTACATAACCTAGAGCTAATTCCACACATCATTCATTCTCCAACACCAGCCTGCGGACTGACCATCCACCAACCGGCACTGACGTCAATACGTGGAGACAGATGGTCCCTCAGGATACCTACACAGCCTCCCTCTCAGCGTGTGCTCAGCTCTGTCCTAGGCACTGGGGAAGACTTCTGGGAGCATAGTTATTGCTTCTTGGCTCCCAATAATCTCATCATTTAATTGGAAAAGCAAGGTGCACACTCATAAAAATTAAACAATCGTGCAGAGCTAAATAATTCCCGGCAATTTGTGATCATTTGCCAAATTTCAGGCCAACTTTCCAAACACTTCAGCATAAATCACATCATAGCAAGAGTTCAAAACCGTCTGGAAATCTTTCTCATCTAATATCATTAATGCATGTTTCAAACAGTGAGGTTTCTATTTATTTTGACAACTCTCCCCAGTGTCAGGATATGGCAAGCAAGAATGAAAAGATGAGTAGACAGGAACTTGACAACCTAATTTTTCAATATGGATTTTGGAAATATTGATGGCAGAATTTTTTAATCCTCTTCACTCTCCATTCTCAGAGTCTCCTGGAGTCCCCAGACAGCACAGGTGACACAGCTAAAATGCGGGACATGCCACTGCTTCATTTACAAAGGTGGAGATCAAAACCCAGAGTTGAGGGGGCATTCCCATTGTCTCCTTGACAGTGGCAAACTAGCCTGGATGAAGGGTCTTCTAACTCCCAGCTGGACAGAGGCGTAGGGGAGGGCGTGGCCCCATAGCCCAGACGGTCTAAAACTGCAGTGATCTTCCAGGTACAAAGACCCTGTGTGGTCCCGTAGGTCTGTAGAGAATTCAGGATAAGAACTTAAAGACGAGCGGGGCTTTCAGGTCACATAACCACCCACAAGAATCTGCAAGAAATTTCTGCTTCCAGAGGATAATGGACAGGTTCAATGGCAGGATTTTCTTATCATGGCCAGAAAAGAGCCAGTCCCCAACAAGTACCCATGTTGAGGGTGACCAACCACTGCAGCTTTCCCAGAACTCTCCACTTTGGCACTGAACGTCCAGTATTGCATCCTAGGGAGCCCATCAGTCCCAGAGTCCCCCATCATCGTCGGTTCCAGACAAACGGGGGTGATGAGTTGCCGTGGGCGCGCAGGTGCCGCCATGCTAGCCTCGTGAGGATGTCCACGCAGCGTGGACCTGAGGACACAGCTGCTCCTCTGTGACAGTCCTCTCTGATGGTCCATCCTACCAGGCGGTGCCACCTCCGACCTCTGACAAGTGGATCACTCAGCCACATAAGTTGTTCAAGTTTCCAACTCACTACTCAGCAAGCCCCGGTGGGGGAGGGTCAGCCCAGCCGGCCAAATCGCACAAGAAAAACTCTCTTTTGAAATAATCTTGGCATGAGTCAACCTGGATTTGTTTTTCTTAACCAATTGAACATGGAAGAAAAAGATATCTTTGTTTCTCTTTCTACTATTTCTTGCTTAAATGGTACCTTTGTCAAAATGTCTGTGATTATACGGTGACAAGCACAAAGTAAGTCTTTACAGGTACTTTTTCCTTAAAGTTACTCAGTATCTTAGAAACTTTATTTTTAGCAAAGTGCTTTTAATAAGACGTTTCTG
The DNA here is from genome assembly GCA_004024925.1 of Scalopus aquaticus. Lineage (NCBI taxonomy): Eukaryota > Metazoa > Chordata > Mammalia > Eulipotyphla > Talpidae > Scalopus > Scalopus aquaticus. The sequence continues at coordinate 24,743 of PVIJ01016356.1, forward strand.
AAAGGAGAGTATCGAATGCACAGGTGGGAACGGTTCTGTTCTGTGGCTCAGCGAGGCTGGCCTCGCTCCACGCAACGCCCTCTCAGAGCTGCCCCATCTCTACCAATCCCCGTCGAGGCGCCGTGAGACTGTTCGAAACTGGCCTGCACCCAACATCACCACAGACGAAACTTCTGTCCTAGAAACGAGACCCTGCTGAAGCCAAATGCGCAAGGGCAATGGGTGTTGGGCTCACACACTCGTGGTACTTGAGTGCTTGGCGCAGGTGAGGGCCCGTCCCACCTCGGCCTCCTGTGGCTCTGTGGTCAGGAGGAAGCTGACCTGCTTCGCTCCGCCTCTGTAGATCGCGGGGCTGAAATGCTCGCTCCCTTCTGCAGCCACAAAAGCAGCTGAAAGTACATCTCCACCTTTGCATTAACTGATCTGGTCAAGATTTGCCCTATTTATTCATGCAGCAAGACAGGAGTGCCCCCCGGCTGCCGGGGTGACCCTGGTCCCTCTGCTGGGCGTCATTCACATTGATGAGCCGCATGCCCCTGTCACAGTCTCAGGGGAGAGTGACAAGAGGCAGAAAACAGACAAGGTGCAAGTGTGGATCCATGTGGTCATGCCCTGCACAAGGGGAGGGGGTGGGGGTGTCCTGGGACCTCAGGTGTGATAGTCTGGAAGCGTCCATTGTCCATTGAGGGATGAGGTGAGGCCGCCAACTAAGCGCGCTCCGGGGAGAGGAGGCAAGAGAAGACGGAGAGGGAGGGAACAGTCATCATCCCCAGGGCAGGGAGCTCACAGGGAGGAGCGGCCAGATGGCGGGGCAGTCCGGGAGGCCTCCTGAGCTCCGGGATCAAGAATCCAAAAGAGTTGTGGTCTCCTCCAGCCCGGCTCAGAGGCGCACGCACAGGCAGACTGAGGCTGAGAGCTGGCCTCATCCGGGCCTCGGCCCATGAGAACCAAGCAGGGCCTTTTCAGAAATGCTCACACCGCCGCGTCCTCCCGAGATTGAGTTCAGTAAATGTGCAGGGCCCAAAAAAGGGTTGTTTTGAAAACCCACTGATGTTTTTAAAGTATTTCATTCAGGGCCTCCCTGGTGGCGCAGGGGTTAAGTCGCAGCACTATGAAGCTATCACCAGTCATTGAGGAGGCACGAGTTCGATCCCCAGCCAGGGGAGGTGCAGCAGACCTCTCCTGTCTCCTCGCTGCTCCCCTCAGAGTGTATTTCAATAGATCTGCCTGTTCTGCTCCCCACTCTGTCTCTGGTGAGTCCTCTCACCGTCCCCCATCTCTGGCCTACACCCCAGTTCTTGTATGCATAAGTAAATTTTTAAAATCTTTAAAGTACTGCAGGTGATGGATTTTGAAGAGAGGGAACGGCCAAAGCAGCAGCAGGGGTCTGTGGGTGCAGGGTCCTGCAGTGGGCAGAAGAGGAGAAGCTGGGGAGGAAGGAATGAAGAGTGAGAAACTAGGGTGTCCAATGGACCGTGATGAGGCCACGGAGTGATTATCATGGGGTCTCTGGAGCAGTTAACAAGAGGGATAACGCCTTTGGCAGGAGTGTAGGTATTAGGCTTTCAGATACTTAAGGGATTATTTTTAAGTCGTTCTGGTACAGAGATTTAAGATGTGGCCACAGGAGCAGGTGTCTCACCAATAGAGAAAAAGAAAAGCACCGCAGATTAGGCCAAGGAACTGAGAGGCCAGGATGCGGCACAGACTATCACATGGATGCTGACGGCCAACAACTGTCACAGGAGCTGGGGTGAAGCAGAGGCTTTGAACCAGGAGTCAGGCCACAATGAATGATAGAAAGTGGTAAGGACACAACCAGCAGCCTGGGATGGAGGGCTTCTGGGGGCCAAGGAACTGGAACCAGCTAGTTTAGAGGCTTCAGACAAGTGGACTGAGAACCTACTCTGAGGATAAGATGGGGTTTTCATCTGCAGTCACGGCATCTAGATTCCCGGGTTCAGAGGGGTACCCAACATCCTCACTGGATGTCTAATCACCAAGTCAGCAGAACCTGTCAAAAACTAATAGTCCCCGCCACCCCCCCACCACCCCCCAGCCTGCAGCCTGCTCCCCCAAAGCCTTCTCAGCTCAGTTAGTGACGTTTTCTATCTTCCCGTCACTCCGGCCAGCTACTGCGGGGTCACTGGGCTCCTCTGTCTTCCTTTCCACGGCCTCTTTCTGCACGTCTACTGTGAACCAGCATTGTTGTTCTCTTGGTGCTGCACCAGACCCTGAGCTAGTCTCCCCACTCTTACTCTTAGCCCCCTACAGTCTGTTCTTAACCCAGCAACCAGAGCAGTACTTTGGAAGGATCAGCCTTGTAAGCAAAACTCCCCAGTTACCTTCCATCCCACTTAGAGTAAAAACCAGCGCCCACAGGTCCTTCAAGGTCCTGGACAACACAGCCCCCTGCTCTCGCCCTTGCTCCCTCGGCTCGGCCACACCGTCTAAGCGTCTGTCAGCCCGCACATCAGGCCTGCTCCCATCTCAGCACCCGCCCTGCCTCAGAGCCCCACGGCTTCCTCTGTGTCCCCTCCTCACCCCTTCCCAGAACACGAAATTCGGAACTGCAGGAGGTGATGCCATCGGTATGGAAGGTTCCGAGGCCCCAACACTGGTCTAACCTCACACACAAAAAAGTAAATATTGGACTGGTGAAAATAGTTGTGGGAAAGCTCTGAACTACAACAAAGAAGTGGCAGAACCCTGGGAACCTCAAATCCTAAGGACGGCCACATAGAAGACCAAAGGAAGCGGCTGCCCTAGATTACCCCATCCTCCAGTCCAAAGCAGCTCAGAGGCAAAGTGAATCCCCTGGAGGAATTTCACCCCACAAGGGAAAGGAACACAGGAAAACCCCAGTAACTCTCAGTAGCATGGATATTTGCAGCTTTTGCACCAAGGGCCCCACCTCTTCACCAACATAACCCAGCTGATAGTGATACCGGGCAAAAGGGGTTTCAAAATTGCCAAAGGCAGTGCCCCGATTGCTTACCGGTCACTATCTTGGTTCTGCACCCGCGTGCACATTTGCAAGACTACTCAGGCTTAGGGAACAACAACATTGGGATTTATTTAACAAACAGGGAAAAAGCAAAGAATTACTGAAGTCAACATATGGCCGTTTACCTTACTTAAAGCAATGTCCAGTCCTTTAAGTCCCAGAAAAGTAACAAAGGTGGCGTCTTCCCGCCACTGCTAAGGTGGAGCTCCTCTTCCAAACAATAGGCCACGATTCCAAAATGGCGTCTTCCTTCTTCTTCCGACGTGTACCGATTAGACTGTAGGCCAGGTTCCAACTCACGAGGACGACAAGGACACAACTGGAGATGCTCCCAAAACTGCCGTGATGCCCCAGCACAGCATCAGGCCAGCAAAACTGCAAACAGCAACTACAGCGGCCAGAAGGCCCAATAGACTGCACTCGCCCATTTTAAGAAGGTGCCCGCTTTGGGCCTCTGCCCTCCTCCTTCAGCTGCAGTAAAGACAAAACTGGGAGCAGTTTCTGTCGCTCGGCTACTCGCAAAGCCTCCAAAGTCGCTGGTCCCAAAATCACTAAAAATTCCAAAAACGCTCAATCCGAAACTCTACATTCCAGCAGCTCAAAAACTTCTGGCGTCTGATTTCCAAACTCTCAATCTTGGCGGCTACATTTTCTGCCGCTGATTCCTCTATTCCTACATCATGACGACTCTTTTTCCTTTCTCCTACCTCACAGCAACTGCCTTCCCCTTCTCCTTCAGTCCCTTTTATTTCTCATCAGACCCTCCGCCCCAAACTGCAAACTTAGCATTTTCCCTGGGGCTATTCATTCTCATCAGCAAACCCCCTCCAGGGGGCATGACCTCCACTGGACTTTGGACACAGCTTGGTTACAATAGGGCTGCCCCAGCATCGGCTGCCACTGCCCGCCCACAGGAACTGAGGAACTAGGGCTGTCACTGCAGGGAAATTTGCCTTCAGGCCTCAGTCACTTCTGTGTGCTGTTTTCAGATATGAGGGTACCCTGAGCCTTGCCGTCTATTTGACTGGAGCCGCCACTGCTGTGTCTTGCCACCAAGTCCTAACCTGAGGTTTTAATGGGCCATCTCCATGGACTAGTTGCTGCTTTCCTGTGACTAACTCCTGGGAACAAAGTTTCAGCCTGTGCTGCCACACACCTGCCCCCCACATGCCAGGGCTCTTGCTGCTACTGCACCCCACCCCCACCCCTGGAGCTCACGTCACTATAGCAAGTCCCAGAAATCCAGACCCCAGTTCCATGGAAGATCTCCACATGTTCGTTGTACCATTATTCAAAATATCCAAGCTATGGGAACAACCTAAATGCCCTTTGATGGATGAGCAGATAAATTGTGGTACATACATACAATGGAATATTATTCAGTCATAAAAAGGAGAGAGATCCTGTCATTTGCAACAATGTGGATGAAACTGGAGAGCATTATGCTAAGTGGATTAGCCAGAAAGAAAAGACAAATACTGTATGGTATCACTTATTTGTGGAATCTGAGGGGGGAATAAAAGCTGAATTCATAAAAACAGAAAGAAAAATGGTGACTGCAAAGGGTTGGGAGGAGGGAGATATGGGAGATATTGGTCAAGGACACAAGTTTTTGGTTTTAAGAATAAGTTCTAAGGATCTAATGTATAGTAAGGTATGGTGACGGCAGTTAATAATAGAGTATATGCAATTTACTTCAAAGCCACAGAATATAGATCTGGAACATTCACACCACAAAAAATATTAATAATGAATTAACTATATGAGTTGATAAAAATGTTAGTTATCTTGATCTTGGTAATTATTCCATCTTATATATATTTATACAGACATAAGCAAAAATACAATGATCACATTGTATACTTTAAATGTATATAATTACATTTGTCAATTATTCTTCCATAAAAAATATAAGGCATATTGTTCCTCCATGTCCCATTCCCTGTGCCCTGTTCCCATATCCCTTATCACCCATCATTTTTGATGGTCTTTATTCCCACCCTAGAAGAAAGTCGCATTAGGACAGGGATTTTATCTGGTTTTCTCACCATTATGTTTCCTGTGCCAGACACATGGGAGATACTCAATACATGTTTGAACAAACAAATGAATGAGTGTGACCACTTAGAGAGCTGAGTCTTTGCCCAGGGTTGCCCCAAAACATGTCAGGTCTGAGTTTTTATTGGGGAGAGGGAGACTTAATCAACACGAGGTAGAACCAAAGTCATGATAAAAAGAATGCTCAATCCTTGACTAGAGAGTGACTTTATTCTGCCACCCACCAGTTGAGGGAGTGAAGAATATTAATGTGCACTTTCTGCCTCCAGCTGGGAGGCAGACGATGTGGGTGGGAGGTAAAAGAAATAAGGCAGAGACTAGCACAGAGTTGTACTCTGAGAAAAATTCTTAAATGTTTGCAAGTAGAAGGTTGTGCTGGAGACTGAGAGAGATGGTCATGTGAATGTTATGGTTTGCTGGATAAAATGCGTCTCAAAACATGAGTCAGAGTCCCCTAGAAAGTCTGGAATTTCTAATAATTAGGTTTCCTCTGTGCAATAGAAAAACATGATCTCATCTCTCCTTATAAGCAGTTATGTTTTCCAGGGTAACAAATCTTAAAATTTATCTTAGAAGGATTTTACTAGATGAGATAAAAAGAAAACTAATGTTCATCTGCATTTCCTGCCTAATATCATCACCAGTGTTTGGTTATAATCCTTGAACAGCCTAACTTTGTTCATAATTTGTTGACATTATTTAAGCTTGCAAAAGTACTTTTAAATGTCAAAGGGAATCCAAAAAACAAATCCCTCTATAATTAAGACTTTTTTGCAACCAAAATGATATGGATGATAACATTTCGTATCATCCCTTGGAATTTATGAGCAATGAGCAAATCCATACCTCGAATTGGCTCATGAGCTACAGTCTGTAGACCTGCCAACATTTAAATACAGCAAAGATGCTTCGGATGGTCAAGGCTCAAGACAGAAAGACTCAAGACAGAAATAAAGCATTAGCTGGCTCTTCTGGAAAGATCTATTTCCAGGTAGAAAAGAAAGGATTTCTGAGGGGGCATGCATGTGTGTGATGTAATAGACTCTAAATAGAATATAAAGTTAAATTGAACTACTTTTTACCAAAAAAAAAATGACTCTCAGATAAATAATATCAATTCTACCAAAAAATTAATTAAAATAAGTTCATTTAATAAAAAAATAAGTGTGTGAGATAAGATACATATGTAAGATTTTAGAGCTAATGGCCCTGGTCGAGGTAGAAAGGTAAGGGTAGGATGGGTTGTGATGGAGCAGGTTGTGATTAAACAACAGCACGTATTTCCAGAGTTTCTGACATTTCAAATATCTAAAATAAAAGAAGTTTAAAAAAAGAGAGAGAGACCTAAAAAAGAAAGTCCCCAGAGTAGAGGAAGGAGGTAAGTGATTTCCTGCAGGGCATGAGTAGACCCGTAGAAGCCTGGAATCAAAAGAAGGGCACCTGGGTCTCCGTGAGCTGGTCCAAGGATGGTAAACTGAGTCGGAGGGCCCAGGGTCTGAGAGATGATCGTACGGGACTGAACACGAACAAGGCTCTTCAGGGAAAGATTCTGTTGTTCCAAAATCAGGGTTGGAAGTGAAAGACCTGGCCATAGACATGCATATGGATTTATCCACCCTGCTGCAACGACCAAGTGTCCACAGCAGACTATTAACTTGGTGTCTCCGACAAGCCACTCCCTCCCACCTATGGGGAGTCTTCCCATCTCCATTCTGGGCCTCAGTTTTGTGGTTGACTTTGACCAACAGGGTATGTACAACCAGGACAGGAACAGAGGCTGGATAAGACTTGTGCTCAGTGGGCTCTCTTGGGAGTCCTGAGCTGCTCTCCACCCTTGTGGGGAGATCACATTAAGGAGGAAGAGCCATGAGATGACATGGAGAGAACAAGAGTCATCTGAGGGGGCACAGGCACACCGGAGCCCCACATGCTCTAGGGTTGGCCTGAGAGTGAAGACTTGGTTATTCCAGATGGACAGAGATAAGACTGGGGGGACCCTGGGAAGGGAGGACTGACATACTGGCATGTTCCCTGATGGTGCTCAGAGGACAGATTGGGGGTGGCCATCTTCCAAAACGAGCCCCAAGTTCTTCCCCTCCCTGTACACGTGCCCTCCCTCACATCAGGAGACAGGGTTTATTTTTCCTTGCCTTGACTGTGCCTTAGCTCTGTGTTTGCTCAAACTAAAACGAGATAGCATAAGTGACATCCTACAGCTTCCAAGTATGGTTTTAAAGGTATTTGCAGCTTCTTCATCCTTCTCAGAAGCTTTGCTCTTGAGACATCACCTCTAGAAACTGAGGTTCCACACTTGCTAAGAAGCTCAAGTCACACAAAGAGGGAAGCTAGGGGCCTCCCTGGTGGCACAGTGGTTAAGTGCTGTGCTGTGGAGCTGTCGGCAGCGTCAATAGGAGTTCGAAGCCCAGCCAGGGAGATTCCCACGTGGCGCAGCAGACCTCTCCTGCCTCACCCGCTACTCCCCTCCGCAGTGTACCGCAGTTGATCTGCCTGTTCTGCTCCCCACTCTGTCTCTGGTGAGCCCTTTCACCACCCCACACCTCTCGCCTGTACCCCAGCTTGTATGCATAAGTAAACAAATCTTTAAAAAAAAAAAAAAAGAGGGAAGCTAGAAGAGAACTGTGGGAACAGGCCTGGAGCTGCCACTGCGCTCCCACTGAAGCCATCAGCTGCCAACCTTACAAGCGATTCATCTCAGAAGTTCCAGCCCAAAAAGCCCCCAAACAACTGCAGCTCCAGCCAAGCCCCTGAGCTCTGAAGTACTGCCTGGCTGAGCTCAGTCAAGTCGGCCGACTGTGATGGATCCCGACTGGAGCCATTTTAAGCAACTGGACTTGGGGTGGTTTGTTACTCAGCCTGGAGCTTCCAAAATCATAACAGATGATCTAGGAATGGAATGGGGATTCTTACAAATTCTTGAAATTTTTATTTTTAATACTTCCAACATTCTTCTTCAACATTACTCATCTTTATGTATTGTTAAAAATTTAATAAATATGAAATAATAAATTTAGTAATATTTTCAAATAACGATAGCCCAAAGAGAATATTCAACTACTGGGAAATGTCAGCAAACATTATTGGGTAGTTTTCAAATAAACAGAACATTTAGAGGGCCTCCCTGGTGGCTCAAAGGGTTAAGTCTCAGCACTATGAAGCTATCTGCAGCCACTGCAACATGAGTTCGATCCCTGGCCAGGGA
>PVIJ01016357.1:0-33018 GCA_004024925.1 Scalopus aquaticus
AATATAGGGGAGCCAAATAAGAAAACAACAGTCAGCAGGGAGGGAGGGGAGGGGGAGGGCTCAAAGGGGGGGGGAAGAGGGGAGCACGGAGGACTATGGTGATGGCTCCACGGGTGAACAGGTGGTGGTAACTTATGGGGAATACATAATAATGTAAAAGAAACGAATAACAAAAATAAATATTATATTAAAAAAAAAACTGATGGAAAAAAAATTACGGTCTGCTTTGAATAAAAGTTTTTGAGTACCTACTTTTCATACTGTTTTGATTAAAGTCACTGCTTCGAGGGACTTGTCAATGAAATTATTTTACAATAAAAATGACTTAAGCTTTCATTTTCATTGAAGAAATACTAAATTCCTACTATGTTCTGGACACTATTCTTGATGTTTAGGATTTATTAGGGAGTAAGAAAAACAAAGCACTACCTTCATGAACCTTTTCATTCTAGCACTTCCTAAATTTAATTTCTTTTTTTTCTTCATTTTTATAAGTTTTATCATTTGCAAATCTACCTGGTTGTTTTTATTTGCTCACTTCTCGTTTTAAACTATTTGTAGTAAAGTGAAACAGGTTAAAAAAAATAACCTCAAAAATAACAGATGGTTTAATGAGTTATTCTCAAGCAAATATCCTTGTAATCATCACTCACCTCAAAAAAATGAAGTTTTTTACCAGCTAACCTAGAAAATCTCTCCCTGTGCCTCATTCTAATCAGCACCTTATTCCAAGGGTGACCATTTTCTTGACTTTCATATAAGTACTTGAATAATGTTGTTTTGTTTAGTGTTGTTTCATTTAATGTTAATGGGGGGGGGATTGATACTTGGGGCCACTCTGTGGAGTTAGCACGTTCTTCTCATGTCTGCATGGGTTTCTCCTGGTGCTCTGGTTTCCTTCCACACCCCAAAAGATATGCACTAGCATATCTTGGTTGACCCAGTCAGAGTGAGTGAGGGTGTATGTGAGTGCACCCTGCAGGAAGTGTGTCCTGGCTAGCACTGGTCCTACCTGGCTTTTTCCCTGAACTGCTAGAATAGGCTCTGGTCCCTGTGACCCTCAACTGGAATAATTGATTTGGAAAATTGCATGTATACATGCAAATGGTAGTTTAATATTAGAAGTACTTTTGAGTCGTTAGAAGATTGGTGATGTTTTGTGACCAGAAATTAGCCTCAGTTACTTAACTTTGGTAAAGTTTTACTTAAAGTCAGTTTCCAAGAACCAAGAACCTATCAACAGTGTTATGTAGGACTTACTGTACTCACTTTCTTGTGCTTTGTTCTGTAGTTTTATCACCTAGCTGTGGATTTCCAGATATGATAGTTTAGTCTTGCTATTTTTAAACATTTGTTAAATATTTAAGACTTTAATTTACAGTTTCTCCCTTCATCCATTTACCTATGGAGTAACCCAGACATTTTGACCCAGTAAAGTCTCCCATAATCTAGATCATTTAGTGCAGTTTAATATGTTCTGTGTTTTCTGATAATTAGTTGTTGATCCCAGAGTTTCAATCAAGTTCAGTGCCTTTAGCAAGAACATTGGGTATGATGGTTTTTTCATCAGGATACACAAAATACCTGGTTGTCCTTGTCATAATGTTAGTAGTTGTCTCTAGCTCCGTTAATCGAGTTTGTTAAAAGATCGATTCTCTTTTCATTTTTACTTTTCAAAAAATTTTTTATAAGAAGACATTTTTCCCTCATTGGTACTTTTTATGCACAGGTTCATTTCTATAGGCAAGTAAGGATAAATGTTTGAATCTTTCCCTTAGCATTTTTGAAGATAATGAATTGGTGTTCTGTCCTCTAATGGTGCCCTAGCATTTATTATTTTTTAATATTAAGAACTCATAAATGTGCATGATGTGTTCTAATCCACTGTAACTATTATCTAATAAAATTCATATTGTCTCATCTTTGACAGTAGTAGTATCTTCAGTTTGGCTTTCATATATCCTGTCATGATCCTACTAATCTTTGGTAGTTTCCTTGCTATCTAGTATGCAAAGATGTTACAGGTTCATTTTGTATATTTCCTGCCACTGCTCAGAAGAACAGTTCTTTAAAAGCTCTGGTTTTCAAGAAACACAGGCATGATAGAATGTCTTATAATTTATTCATTTGCATTTTCCTACATAACAAGTCTCAGAATGACAATACTTAACACCAATAATATTACTGTAAACAAATATATAGTGTGCAGATTTTTTTTCTTTTTTATAATTATATAGTATATTTGTGGCATATAGGGATAGTATACTCTTTTCCTTTTAACTATCATTTAGTCTAAATTCTCTGAGTAAGTTTATCTTTAAGGGGTACTAGTGCTCTTTTATATTGATGTTTCTCTAAACATTTTGATTTTTTTTAGCTCATTCTCCAGTAGATTACTCAGGAAGAGCTCTCTGGAATGTTAATTGTTAAGTTCTTACCTGTTGATGAGTTTGTCTTTGCTCTTTAAAGTGGGAGTCAGTTTTACTTGATTAAAAAAAATCCTTCCTCATATTTTCTCTCCTTCATTTTATTTGTTATATTACTACAATTTTTTTTCTGGCATGATGTTGTTATTGCAAAGTCTCATGATAATTAGATTTTACTTTCCTTAAAAATAATTTCTTCGTTGTCATGGTAGCCAGAAATTATTTATTTTCAGTTAAGTAATTTTATTTAATTATACATTGGTGTCAGTTACTCTGGGACCATTTACTGGAGCATTTATACTTCACATTTCCAGCAAGGTGGCCTCAAGGTAGTTGAACTTCTAACATAGTGGCTTAGTGATCCCAGGAGAATGTTCCAGCAATCAAGGCAGGAACTAACTGGTCTTTTATGACTTCATTCTGGAAGTCAGCATCAGTTTTGTTACTAATTGATTCATCCAGACAGTCACAAGTAATGAGAGGTGACATATTCCCCAACTTTTGATGAGAGGAATGGCAAAGAACTTAACAGCCATGTTTTAAAATCACTGTAGTATTTTCCTTAAAATTGTCTGATATTAAATTTAATTAACTCTTGATTATGTAGTTGAACTCATAGTTGACATTTAAAGTTGATGTTTGCTAAGGTTGTCATTAAAATATCTGAAGTATAACTTTTGATATATTTTAGAAATAAATTTCTTAGAGTAAGGGGTAATCATTACCATTAGTAGTTCATATATAGTAACTACTACAAAGATTATTTTGTAAGTATAGAAATCTTACATTTACATGTATGTTTACAAAATAGGTAACATTTTGACTGTTTACAGATGAAAGTTACAAATCTGAAATACTTCTCATAAACTACAGTAGTACCTTGTTTACATTTAGATTTGTGTAAGTTTGAGCCAACTGATTGTACTTTGGTCTTTAGTTTCATGGTATGTGAATTAAAATGTGTTACATACATATTACAGTATATAAGTAACTATTTTTGCCAGAGTAGAGCATTTTAGTAGTATCAATTGCCTGTATATATGTGTATATGTATATAATATGTAGCATTACCATATAATTAATATATATAATAACTACATATATAATATATATTATGTAATACCTGCCTTCTGATAGATGATTTTTCAGTGTTTTCTAAAAGAAATCATCAAGATGTTTTTGTTGAATTAGAAAGTATTACATAATGTTAAAATTGTAGTCTTAATTTTAGAATAGCTTAGATATTCTCTCATAACTTTTCTTATTTGGGGTATTCTTCAGGATTCTGCTCAGTGGAAATTAATGGCACTTAGAGATTACTCATACAGAAAAACCTGCTATAAGAGCATATTTTACCATCTTAAAATTTACTGAATTCTGTCATATTATTTCAATATATAGTAAAAAGAAAAAAACACTTGCATTTGTATAGTATTCATGTTGGATCACCCGGGGTATTAATTGCATTTTCTCAGAAAGTTCTTTTTCTTCAAATTTTATTTTTGATTATTTTTTTAATATTTTTTTAATTTAATTTTTTTTATTTGTATCCTTTACGTTATTCGGTATTATCCATAGGTTTCCCACCGCCAATTCACCCATATTTTTGAATTTTGAAATTAAAAATTAAAGTGATTTTTTTTTTTTTTTACAGCTGTCTCTGTAGATATGAAAGTTATGCAGTGTTTGAAGATTGGTAGTGAGTCAAGGGAAAGAGAAAGTGTGGTATTTTGAACGAGAAATAGTTCATCAGGTGGCTCTTGTCATTCATTTGATCCTAGTGAGTAAAGAATCTTGCCATTCACCTATTTTTAATTTTTATTTGCAGGTAAGCTTTTGGGTTGTTAGAGAGATTCTTCATGCACAAACATTAAAAATTAGAGCAGAAGTTCTGAGCCACTATATTAAAACTGCTAAGGTAAGAAAAATGTATGCTTTTATTTTTGAGTTTCAGCATTCAGAAATATTTGTGAGTGAATATTTGCTTGTGATATTATATACATTGATCAATATAACCTATTGATCAATATAAGTCAACTCTAAGATATCTGTTTTCTTTCTTCCTGTCTTCTTCCCCTTTCTTTTTTATCTTCTCCTCCTCCCCCTCAAAGTAGCTGAATTATATGATTTATTTGACTGGATATGCAGGTAGAGGTCAGATTATGATGAAGTATGATATTTATAAAATATTGGACTGTTCTGCAGATGATGGAGAAAGCCTTGCATTAAGTAGGCGAATACCTGTCAACTCACTCACTTTGCCAACCAAGTGTGGAATGATGACTTCATTTTTAAAAGAAAAATATAAATGAAGATGTTAACCAAATATATTGATTGATTAGTCTTTGTGGGGCATAGATAATAAATGCAGCAAAAGAAATGGAAGTTGATTTCAAAAACAGAATTTAGAGAGGAGGATGGAATAGGATATTATACAAAGTGATATCAAGATTTTATTAAAACCTGTAACAACCCAAAAATTATCCTATGTTCATTAAAAAGGAGTGAAATTGTAGCCAAATTCTTCACTGCTCTTTTAAGAAATACATAATTTATCTCACCTATGAATGAACAAAGATGGAATAAAGTGAGTATACCATTTTAAAATTAAATTCTCATTATTACAAAAGTGTTAAGTCATAACTTCCATATTTTCCTTGAACACATAGAAACAGTAATATTCCAATGTTCTATGGCACTAGGTGGCAGAGCTAGTCTTCTAAAACATTGAAAGTTTTCAGAATTATAAAAAATTTAAAACATTCCTTGTGAGATTGGATAAATATTGGGTTTTAGCTAATAGAAATTTATTGCTTTTCTCCATTGCATTATTATTTTCTGGTGTTTTTGTTAGGTTTTTTTTATTTTATGTACTAGCATGTTACACTGAAAACTAGCTTGCCCATTTACTATTATCCTCCTCATCAAGTAATCATTTAATTCCAGTTTAGACCTCTAGACATCAAGTTATTTTTGGTAGTGCTGGCTTTCATCCCAAACCCTAAATTCTTAACTTTTTTCCCTCATCACTGTCTCTTAAATCTATGTTTTCTGTGTTCATTTCGAGATTTAAAAATTGGCCCATGTGATTGAGGGCGGGTGAAGAGGTTGTTCTGGGACTTCTGTCACCTGTCTGGCAGCCAGCTGTTGAGGCTGCAGTCCTGAGGTAGAATTACTTCTTCTCTGGGAAACCTCGGTATTTATTTGTTAAGGCCTTTCAACTGATTAGACCCAACCCCCATGTTAGTGAGTGTAAATTCTTTGAATTAAAATCAACTGATTATAGATTTCAGCCAACTCTACAAAATATCTTTACAGATATATTAATCAAATCACTGGATACTATAGCTTACTACAAAAGAATTTTTATTAAATATAGGTAGCCTACCAAAAGAATGATAAAGTGGATACCCACACGCCCACTACCTACTTTGAATTCCCATATGCCTCTTTATATGCAGTCTCTGACCCTGCCACTACAAAAGGAACCACTACTCTGAACTTTACGTCTGCATTTCGTTGATAGTTTTGCCATAGATGTGTTCTTAAATGATATATTTCTGGTTTTGGATTTTTCCTTAAATTGAATTTTTCCGTAATTATGTTTATACTTTAATTACTTCCTTTTTTACTTAACAGTGTTACTGAATGGTCTTGAGTGTATCTCTTTTGTAGAGTATTCTGTTCACGTATGCCAAAGATTATTCAGTATACTATACCATGGATAGTTTCCGGGTTTTGCTGTTACTAACACAGCTGCTATAAAGCATTCTTGTGTGAATCTTTTGGGTCTTATTTGAGGGTAGAAGCCCTTCTAGAAATATATATAGAAAAGACTAACTACATTCATGAAAATGACAGTTACACAAATAACTTTCATTGAATCTGATGAGAATGAATTATTTTTGTGTGTTGGCCATTTAGATTTTGTCTCCTAAAATATCTATTCAAAATCTTTGAATTATTTCCTATTATAGTGTTGACGTTTTACTATTTTCTGTAATAGTTTTTAAATGATGATTCTAGATGCTAGTTTCTATTATATGCTTTACATGTATCTTCCAACTTGTGGATTATCTTCTGATTGTTGATATAGGTGTTTTTAAATTTAGTACTCAGACTTACTGATCTAATTCTTACTGGCTTATTGAAGAATATTTCATGTTAGAAATCTTACTGTTATCTTTGAGAATATCAGAAACATTTTCTTATTATTCTTTTAATATTTTTTATAGCTTCGATTTTGGTACATTAATCACCTAGAGTAAATTTTTACATATACTGCACATGAATTCTAGTTCATATTTTTGTATGAATAATCATTCTGGCACCATTTTTAAAAATCCCTTTTTAAAGCTCAATTTTACCTTATCTGGAAGCATCTTAATGTCACTCTTGTGACATTATATTCTAAACTGCCAGTTTTGGGTTATTTTTGGTTTATTTTTTCATTTATTCTACTCGGTATTCCTTGAACTTACCGGCCCTAGAAGTTCATGTCTTTCAGTAATTTGGGAAAATTCTCATCCATTATGATGATGTTGATGTTGATCACCTTTTAATAATCTTACTAAATATTTGGAAATTTTTCTTTTGTCAAAACTTTTGCCCATTTTAAAAATTGGATTGCTTACATGGGTGGACGTAGAAGGGATTATGCTCAGTGAAATAAGTCAGAAGGAAAAAGAAAAGCACCAGATGGTATCAATTCTAGGAGTAATATAGGGGAACCAGATATGGGATCAAGAAAAAAAAAAAGAGGAAAAAAACTAGCAGGAAACTAAAAAAATGTATATATATATATTTATGTATTTATATATATATATATATATATATATATATATATATATATACACCAAAAAAGGGGAAAAAACTGGGTTGCTTATCTTTTTCTTACCAATTTGTAAACCCTTTTTATAAAGAAATATATTGTGACTGTTTTATCATAGTCTATATTCTTGCTTTTTTGCATAATGCTGTCTTCTAATGAATGAAGAGAAATACTTGATTTTGATCATTTGTTTATTTATTATGGTTACTGCTTTTTTTCCCATCCCATTTAAGAACTCTCTGCCTGCTCTACCATCAGGAAGATATTTTTCTTTGAAAGGAAAGGAGTACACTCCTTGTTAGACTTGAAGAAGATTTTTAGTTTTGACTGATCCATCTTGAGTTGATTTTTTTTTTTTTATGGTTTCAAGTATAGGAGTCAGATTCATTTTATCTGGTTGTTTTAACCCTCCTTTATCTTAGACTGCTTTGGTATCTTGGTTGAATATTATTTGATTGAACATGTGTAGCTGTTGATCTGTTTATTTTTGTTTCAACATCCCATTGTCTTAATAGCTTTATAGGAAGTCTGAAATCTCGTAAGTGTTCAAACTTCGTTTTTCTTCATCAACATTGTCTTGGTTAGTTTTATCTCTTGAATATCTGTAGAAATTTTGGAATTAGCTTGTCAATTTCTATAAAACCCAATTTATAAATTGTTTCAAAAGGAATTGACATCTTTAACAAAATTAGTAAGACTTCCAGTCCACATATATGGTATACCGGTGTCCATTTTAAGTTTTCCTTAATTTCTCTTAATAGTACTCTGTCATTTTCAGTGAAATTGTCTGGCCTATATTTATTATTAGATAGCATGTTTTTGATGTTACTGTAATTTTTTTCCATCTCATTTCTTGGTTGTTTGGTGCTACATATGCAGACATGTCATCTGCAAATAAAGACCTCTTGCTTTCTAGCTTGCTACCTTAAAACATTGTATTTCAAAGAACTGTAGAGATTAGAGTAAGCCCAATCCTTTAGTCAACCAGGATGAGGAACTGATTATTATGATCCAATTAGAAATTGAAATAGGTAGGGCTGAAGAGCAACTAGTTATTTTCAAATGAAGTCTAGTTAATTGATCTTAGTAAATATATCTTAGGGCAAAAATCTGTCTTGTATATATTATGCGTTCCTATCTCTTGGTGAACTCTAGCTTTTAAGTCCCAGCCTAGGCCCCAGCTGCTACGCTTTCCCACTGTTAGAAGGGCAATGAACACTCTAGGTTTGAGATCCTACAGATTCTAGTCAGTTATGCTAGCCCACAAGGCTATAAAACTCCACTGGTTTCTCATTACTCAGCAAAATCTCTGTTTATTGGCCACCTAATCATTTGCTTGCCCTTGTAGACACTTGGTATATGTATGGAAGGCAGGGCTAGGAGGGGGGATGGGGAGGCAGGGGTTGCTGCTCAATTCTGTTCATCTTTCTCTGGAATTTCATGTTTACAACTCTCCAATATCCTTAACAACATGTTTTTTTCCTAGGTTATCTATTTTGTTGTTATCGCTAGAACAATGTTTCCTCAAATGGTTCCACAACTTAAAACAGAAGTTGTAAATCTAGTTGAGGTTTTTGTTGTTGTGTGTGTTTGCTTTTACTGTAAAGTGGTATGTTTTGTGCTAGAAACTTATGTAAGCACCCTTAGTTCTCATGTCCAAAACAGGCATGTTTTCAATGTAGTCTTTTGATGGTGGGTGAGAACACTTCTAAATGATTGATGCTACTTTGGCATGTAAACATCTGGTAGTAGGAAGAAATCTGGGAAGTTAGCAATAAATGCCATTAGCAAATGGCTAATGGAACCTAATGTTAGGTAGTAGTTTTATGTAAGGAGATGATAAAAAAAAAGTCTATTACTGGAAAGTAGGTAGATGGCCCAACAGGAATGAGAAGCAAAGTCTGGGCATTCAGGCAGAAAGAAGTAGGAAATTGGGGAAGATGGTGGCAAGCAGGTTTGAACTCTGGCCTTGGAATGGCAGGGTACTGAGTTGAATACCAGATCAGGTTGCTGGGTAAAGACCCTTTCTTGAAACATGAATCGTAAAGCAGAGGGCTTAGCAATTTTCTAGTATAAAGAAACTGCTTATTAGAAACTAGGGTGTATCATCATATTAGGTAAAATTGATACTGAGCTGTAACTGGTTTTGGAAAATTTGATATACAACCCAGCTAGAGGTAGATTATTCTCAGAGCTTGGAGACAATGCCAAGTTAGCACATGGAAATTCTTTTGTAGGCCAACAGTAACTTGCCATTCAGATAGTAATAGTTTCTCTAAAGACAAATCTCAACAAAGGGAGTATAAATACTGGAATACTACCAGTTGTCTAAATTATACTTGTTAATTCAAATTTTCTTTGTATTCATGCAATTTATTTTTCATCTCTCCTCCTCCCCCTTTCCTTCAATTTTCAGAAATTGTACGAGCTGAATAACCTTCATGCACTTATGGCAGTGGTTTCTGGCTTACAGAGTGCCCCAATTTTCAGGTTGACTAAAACATGGGCGGTGAGTAATCTTCCATAGTTTAATGAAAGGATAGACTTCCCATTGGAAGTAAATAAGTATTAGTTTCTTTTGTAGCTCTTAGTAAGGTTAATATTATTACAATAGATAAGGATTTTTACTTTGTACTTTGTTCTGTGCAATCTACATTTTGCTCTTCTGAGGTGTTTACCAGGTTTGTCAGGTAATTTGGGAATGTGATACAGCTTGGTGCTGCTTTCTGCTCTTGAGGAAATAATTTTTATGGAACCTCTTTAAGCATCTTTGACAATAGTTTTTCATATTCATTAATGAGATGCCATCTGTAAATTGCGTTTAACATATAAAGATTATGCTTTTGTAAAGTTTGAAGATCTAAATTGTAAGTTTCAAAAAATTACTAATTTTTATTTCTGTTGATAGTCCATAAATCCTTAGGTTTTTAATCCTTAGGAATAATGGGAAATGTGGCAGTTAACATGGAAATATGCAGCATTCTGATGTTCTGTCGATCACATTTAGCCATTACTTGGGGTGTTGATTTTGACTAATATAGATTTGTCAGTTTTCATATTTGAATGTGATATGGTCTCAAGCTGCCCAAGGTATATTTTCATTTAGATTTTTTATATTTTAGATTCAATTAAATTGGTAATATTTAATACTGTTCTTTAATGTTAAGGAGAAATGGTTTTGTTTAATGCATTTTGTACGAAGATTAGTATGTTCTTAGGGCCCTGTGATAAAGACATGACTGACTGGCTTTAAAAAGCCTTTTTTTTTTTTTTTAATTGCTGAACTGTGACTTTACCTTTAATTACCCTAGTGTTGCTTTTCCATTTTCAAAGTATCTGAACAAACAGATGCTTTTCATGAAAATCATTAGTGTGGAAGAGCTTATGATCCTTGTAATATTTTATTTGTATTATATGAACACCGGGGTGAAGGATTTTCCTATCAAGAACTCCTTGAGATGATGATGGCCTTATTCACTTAAAATTTGAGTTTCATGGGGGGCATGGAAATGATTATAAATATAGATAGAAATTTTATCTTTGACATTTTAGGGAAAGATTTATACTCTGATTTATAATGTGATTTTGAAATGAGATACATTTCCCTCACATTAATTTTTATTTTCCTTGAAGTTTTTTTCATTGTCTCCTTTGTGTGCTTGCTTAAAAAAGAATTTTTTAAATTTAGCAGCAGCCCCATTGTTACCCTTTACAGTATGCCAGGCACTGTCTAATTGCTTGGTATATAATAGCTAAATAATATAGATGAAATGCCTTTCTTTACAGATGACATCTACCAGGAACAGGTAAACTGTAAATAAGTAAATAATATATATAGTGATGATGTTCTGAGAAAAATAAAGCAGAGTACATGAGATAGAAAAGAAGGAAGTATTTTATATACTATGTAGAAAAAGAGTCCCTCATACAGTTGTGTAGAGACCAAATGATTTGAGAGAACCATTCATGTGGATATTTGGGAGAAGTGAATTCCACATAAAGGTTATAGTCACTGCAGAGACCCTGATAACTTCAATGGCCAGCAGGTTGCTAAGTGTTGACAGAATGGAATAATCTAAGGTAGGAGATAATTTCAAGTAGATGACGTTGAATCAGATAATGGAGATGCTACTCATTGATAATAAAGAAGTATAGAAAAGGAGTATGTAGAAACATAGCATGTTTGAATTGGTCCATAGATATCCATGTGGAAACTGTAAGATCAGAATTAGGTATATAAGTTTAAGAAGCAGTTAAGTGTAGAGGTACACTTTTGTGAGCATTAACATAATGATAGTATTTAAAACATGAGGTTAGATGGGCTCACCTAAGGCATGAGCACAGATGAAAATCTTTGGAACTCTCCAAGATTTAGGATGAAAAACTGAGAAGGAATCAACAAAGGAAATCGTATGTGGAAGTTTTGCATAGTCAGACAAAAGAAGTGTTTCAAGAAAGAGCAATCACCTGTGTCAAATGCTGTGCATAAGTCAGATGAGCTGAGAACTTTGAGTTGACCACTGAATCTGGTACTTTAAAAGAATTGGTAACCTTGGCAATTGTGGTTTCAGTACAGCTGTGGGGTAAAAGGCTGATTGCATTTGAGAGAATGGTGGAGGAAAAATGGGACAGCCGGTATAGAAAATGCATTTGAGGAATTTTGCTATATAGTGCTAAGATGTAGTTCTGCAGAGAAATCTGGCAGTTGTTAGAGGGGAGTGCGAAACCGGAGATTTGTGGTGTTTTATTTTGTTTTTGGAAATGAGATCAGTGGCAATATATTTCAGTGGTGGTGATGATCTTTAAAATGAGAAAAATGGTAAGAACAAGGGTTACTCCAGTGATTGAGTGAAAGGGAAAAAGCCCCAGTACTCTAGAGGAACAGGAATAGCTTACCCATTTTTAACAGGAGAACAGGGGATACATTTGATTATAGTATCAGGAAAGTTGGTAGATTTGGAATTTTGTAGTTCTTCTGATTGTTTTGTTTCTTAACACATAAGAAGCAGATTATAAGTTAAGAATGACAGGGGAAAGGTGTTGGAAAACAAGAAAGGCTTGAAGAAAGAACACAGGATGAAAGTCAAGCAGAGTTGGAATTTTTTAGGCTTGTTTGTACCACAGAAGTGCTTAAGGATTACACAGGAGATAAATGTAAAAGTTGTTTTGCTAATAGATGAAGACTAACCCATTTAAAAGGAAAGGGACAACGAACAGTGAAAAGGTAATGTGGTCACTCTATTGGAAATCCTGATGCAAAGATGAAGGAGTGGAAGCTGAAAATGGTGGAAAATAACATCATCAAAGGAGAAGACAAACTGAGAAAAGTCACAGTATTGGGAGTGGAATCTGTGAAGATTGCAATCACTAGGATGTAAGAATAATATTGGTTTGATACTTTTTCTGACTACTCCAAATCAAGATAGACTAAAACAGTGACTCAGCTATATAAGTAACAGTAACTTAAGAATTACAATCTAATGTTCTCTTATCCAATATGGTAGCCACTAGCCACGTTGGCTGTTAAAATTAAATCATTTAAATTAAATCAAATTTAAAATTCATTTCCTTAGCCATACTAGCCACTTGTGAGCACTGAGTGATTGCATGTGGCAGTGGCAGTGGCTGTCATATTGAACAGCACAGAAAGGACATTTCCATCATTGCACCAAGTTTGATTGGACAGAATTGATTTAGGACTTGAACTCAGTAGAAGCTAGAGCTTTTGGGAGGATGGTGAGGTAGATAATAAGCTAGAAGTACTTAACTGGTCATGTTATCAGATTTATAAGAAAAGAAGGAGAGTGCTTAGAGAAAAGATGAAGATTTGGAGAAGATGAATCACAAGTCCCAGAGGATACAACTGGAAAGAATTGGGAGAGGTAGATTATTGGATCAAGTTAGAAGAAAATAAAAGTCAAGTGGACTTTTTGCCCATTTGGTTTAAAAGTTTTAATGAATGAGGAATTGAGAGTTTTTTCTTTGAAGATTTTTTTATTTATTTTTTATTTTTATCTTTTACATCATTGTGTATTCCCCTTAAAATTCCCACCACTAATTTACCATGAACCATCACCATAGTCCCTTGTGTTCTTCTCGCTCCTGTTTTGATCCCTTCCCTGCAACCTCTTGCAGAATGTCTCTGATTTATGGTTGCCTGCTATTTTATTTTTTATTTATTTATTTTTTCCTGATCCCTTATTTGGAGAGTTTTTCCTTTCAACTGATGAAGGAAATGTGCCAAAAACCTACAACTTTGTAAATGGGGAATGTTGGGAGCATTCTCTAAGCATCAAGGAAAAGGTTACCTATTTTCACTGCTAAGTTTCAGCATAGAGATCTTAACCAGCACTGTCAAAAAGTTACTGAAAACAATAGAATTTATCCTCAGAAAATTAAATATAGAATTACCATTGAATCCAACAATTCTGCTTCTGGTTATATACCGAAAAGAATTGAAAGCAGTGACTCATCTTTTTTACAACACTATTCATAGCTTTGTGATTCACAGTAGCTAAAGTTGTAAACAATCTCAAAGTCCATCAACAGTGAATGGATGAATAAAATGTGGCATAAACAAGCAATGGAAATATTTTTCAGCCTTATAAAGGAATAAATTCTGGGGCCTCCCTAGTGGCACAACAGGTTAAGCGCAGCGCTGTGGAGCTGTCAGTGTCTGCTGCGTGAGTTCGATGTCTGGCCAGGAAGATTCCCACATGGCGCAGATCTCTCCTGCCTCGCCTGCTGCTCCCCTCAGCGGTGTACTTCAGTCCATCTGCCTGTTCTGCTCCCCACTCTGTCTCTGGTGAGCCCTCTCACTGCCCCACACCTTTGGCCTGCACCCCAGCTTGTATGCAGAAATAAAAAATAAATCTTTAAAAATAAATAAATAAAGGAATAAATTCTGACAGATGCTACACCATGGATGAATTTTGAAGACATTATGCTAAGTGAAACAAGCCAGACACAAAGGGACAAATACTATATGATTCCATTTATATGAGGTACTGAAAGTAGTTTAACTAAAAAGACAGATGTAGGTGGTTGCCAGGGCCCCTGGAGGAGGGAATAATAGGAAACAGTTCCTTAATGGGTATGGTATTTCACTTTGGGAAGATGGAAGGAATTGTGGTGAAGGATGGTGGTGATGGTTTCCCAGTAAAGGGAATGTGCTTGAGAACTGGGTACTTAATAATGGTTACGATGGTATATACATATATTTTACCAGTTAAAAACAATAGGATTTATTTAAAGTGATTGAATATACAAATAAATATATAAAATCAGTTGTATTTTAAACAACTTGGAAATATCACCTAAAAAGACATCATTTATAGTATCAATACAAGAAACAAAATATCAACAATAAATGGAATAAAATTTGCATGACCTATGTTCAGAAAATAATAAAACTTTACAGGAAGTAATTGAAGGTGAACAAAGTAAATGGAGCATCATCCCTTGTTGATGGATAGGAAAACTTAAAATGCCAGTTCTTCCTAAATGTCTGCGGAATTCAGTTTTTTCTTTTAATTCAAAATCTTAATTTCTTCTAATTCAGAGTCCTAATCTGGGGACCCAAACAAGATTGCTTGTAGCATTTATATGGAGATGCAAAGATTCCAGAAGAGCTAAGATATTCCTGAAGAACATGGAGTTGGGGACTTAAGCATGTACTCCAACAGATATTAAGATATATTGTATTATTTAAGACATGTAGAATTAGTGCAGGTTTA
Organism: Scalopus aquaticus; assembly: GCA_004024925.1. NCBI lineage: Eukaryota > Metazoa > Chordata > Mammalia > Eulipotyphla > Talpidae > Scalopus > Scalopus aquaticus. Next base: position 14,994 of record PVIJ01016357.1, read on the forward strand.
GATATCTCAAATAATGGAACAGAATGAAAAACTCCAAAATAGGTCCTTAATTTTCATATGCGATTCTGATAATATGATAGTGGCAGATAAATCAGTGAAGAAATGTATTTATTGGAACCAGAAAGTTGGTTATAACTTTGGGAAAAAATTTAAATTAGGCCTTACACCATTCACAAAAGGCATTATTAGATGAATTTAAAGACATAAACCTGAAAAAAAAAGAAGCCCTTTAAAAGCTTTTTAGAAGAAAAGGTAGTTGAATATCTCTCTGTCATAACATAATAGAGTTCCGGCTTGGGATAGTTAAGAATTTTGTAGAAGACATAAAAAACTCAAACAGTGAAAGAAGACATGGATAAGCTTTGCACATTAAAGTGAGAATTTCTGTTAATGAAAAGACATCTTTAAAAAAGTTGAAAAGAAGCCTCAAAGTAGGGAAAGGTAGGTTCTTCAGTTACGATTGATAAAGAATTTATATTCAGATATATAGATAAAGAACTCTTATAAGACAAAAAGGAGAAAATAAAAAAAATAGAAAATCGGCATCTTGATAGAACTTCAGAGAAGAGAAAGTACACATGGAAACAATGAAGAGGAGTGAACTAGAGCTACACATGGCATGCTGAGTAAAACTTTAATGTCAGAATAAGAGTGAGTAAGCCTGTGCCAAAGACTATAAACAGTGTGCTATTCTTTAGTCAGAAATCAAATAAAATTTAAGAGACTGATAAACGCAAATCTAGGATAATGGTTACTGATTACCTCTAAAAGATAGCCAGCAGAATTGGATATGGAAGAAGCGTGGAAGTAATGGCATATAGTTCTTAGGTAGGAAGGCGGTGCTTGGTAGTATTCATTATAAAATTTATAGATCAATTTAACAAAGTACATCAGAAATTAATGATGCTTGTTTGATGAACAAACTTGGTTTGCACCCCACATCCAAGATAAATAAGTTATTTATACAAATGTTCACTTATACCTATTGTCTAAGGATACAATTCAAGGTGATGAGGGATAATCTGTGCTTCTTGCGGTGACTGAAATGAGTGAGGAGTCACCAGATTTTCCCAAGATGGATTATCACGGGAAGGTGTTGTAGACATCTGGCCCAGGAATAGGGAGGTTCCCACGTTCATACACCAGTCAAATTGTGACAAGCTTTGCCCACCATTGTCATCTCTTGGTCAGAAGAACTGTGGAACCAAAACATGTGGGATTAGAATATAGTGTAGTGACATTGTGGGAATAATATCATAGGAACTTAAGAAATACATTTGAAAAGAAGAAAAGGAAATACCGACTTTTTAGTTATATCTTTGTCATGTGGGTTTTGGGTAAATTTCCACCTTTTCACTAGGAAAAACCTGTCTTAACGTCTAATTCCTTTATCTATATTCTTCCTCCAATTAGTTTTCTGGAATCAATCTCTACTACCCCTACCCCAGATTGAATTCTTTTAATCTAGTTATTAATTATGAAAATTCCAAAATATATTATTTTTATTTGTATTAGACCATGTAGTTGTTCTAATATGTTTCAGAAGTGGCAAGATCAGTAATAAGTTACAAGTGATTTGTTTTTCCTGACATCTCACCAAAGTTTTTGAATGGTTGCCTTGTGGGGGAGGGTTTCTTGTCATCGCTGCGATGTCAGATCACGATATTTTGTACATCGAGTATTTTGGGGAGACAGGGATGATTGTATGTGCAGGTAGCAGCAGAGATCTGCACCTAATCTTGAAAGTGCTAATAAAATGTATTGAAAATACACCAGGGAAAAAGATTTTGAAACCACTGTCATAGACCATGGCATATCTGTCTCAAACACTAGTGCCAGAGACTCCTTGGAATCTTGTGTTTTAAAGAGGAGGGAATAATGGTCAGACATTTATCTAATAGAGATTTTGTAAAGATGATCTGAACCATGGGACCTTATAGGTTCCAACATCAATCCCAACTATATTTCTTTTAATACTAGAAAAATATAGTGAATTAGATGTCAGGATAAATTCTTTATCTCCAGGAACAGAATTAAACCCTGAAAAACAGACCTGCAACGTTGTGAGCAGATGACTAAGAGTGTTAGTATGTTCTGTTTCTTGCTTACCCTGTGATCACCTTTGAATCTCAGTTTTTCATCTTTACATTAATCCTCAAATTTTTATGTTAATTCATAGGCGAATTAGACAAGAATTTTATAGGCATAAATATTTCACGTTATTTAAAGAGCACTGATATTTTATGACAAATACAGTGAATTTTATTACATCATCATGAAATAGTAATGTGTTTAAAGAAAAAGTACTTTTTCCCGGAGTTTTTGTAGTGCTTCAGAAAATACGTACCTTTTAGTTAATTTTAAGACTACTCAACTACACATTAACCCCTCAAGCCTCTTAAGTCAGTTTAGGATTGTTCATCTATATGAAATAGCACTGATCAAAGGGATGTAAATAAAGTGTCTTGTCAAAATGTAGGGAATGATAGTTTTACAGTCATTGGTAGCACTTGCCATGGTTAGATTTGTGGAGAAAAAATCTTAAATCACAAAATTCCATATTTCTTAATGATTATGGAAAATGATCTTTGTCATTGAGGAGGCAAGAAACAGTATTTAATATACTTGGGCATTTAAGTATATTATGAATTTAAGTATATTATGAATTTAAGTATATTATGAATATCAATACATAATTTTTAAATTAGGAAAATGATCAAAATTGCTTAACCCTTTAAATTAGCAAAGATGAGAAATGTATTATAATTTATTACTTATTAAGTTAAAAACTTCATGTATCTAGCAAGGATATTTATAAATAATTGATTTGGGTTATTATCTTAACAGACATGTCTGATTTTCTTTGTAAACTACCAAAATATAAAGAGGTTTAATTTTGAAATAAAATTTGCAGTAAATATTCAAGTCTTTGCTATAATAAAATGGGATTTGGAAATAACTTAGGCTTTTCTGTTTGTTTTTTAGTTATTAAGTCGAAAAGACAAAACTACCTTTGAAAAATTAGAATATGTAATGAGTAAAGAAGATAACTACAAAAGACTCAGAGACTATATAAGTAGCTTAAAGATGACACCTTGCATTCCCTATTTAGGTGAGTTATGTCACTCTGTGTTCATTATGCCTAGTTGTTGCTCTGCCTTAATCAGTAATTTATATAAAATTCAAGATATTTTCAAAACATATGTATCCTTGAAAGAAATTACTGCAAGATTGTTAAGCTGATAAAAATGACTGAAGGAATGTTACCTTATTAGCTGAAATGTATTTTCATATAAATTAGCCTTTTGCCCTTAAGGTTTTTCATACTCATTTTTTCCTTAGAGATGACAATATGGTAAAACAATATTGGCTGTTTTAGTAATGCATTTAAAGAATGAAACGGTAGTTTGTAATGAAGTTTAATACTATAAAAATACTTAAACATTAACTAAAGGAAATTATCAAAAGGTTTGTTAAATTCTCAACATCTTTAGTTCTTATTTTATATAATTGGTAGATATTCTAGGATGAATTATGAAAGTAGTTTCAAAGAATGTTGGTGCTATTGTTTTCCCAGATGAAATGAGTTACTTAGCTGTGGAAATTCAGTTTAGTGCTAAGACAAACAAATCTGTATTTTATGTGTCATTTGACTAGGAATTTATCTCTTTACTGTAAATTTTACAAAGTTTATAAATTCCAAGAAGTATTTAAACAATAACATAAGATTATCGTCAACAAAATATGAATAATGCTTTGTTTAGGTACTTGAATGAAAAGAAGTTTCAAACTGTCCCTTTTAAAATGTGTGTATAAATTTAAATACAGAAAATATTCCATGTGATATAAACCTAGCACATAGTAAAATAGTTTGATCCTTGTAGAGTAATCAAATCATTAACATTTGCTTATTTCTAATATCCTTTTCTCCCCTATCTTCTTTTATGTAACTATTCATACTGGATTTCATAATAGCTTTTTTTGAGAGTAATTGAAAAGCCTATTACTTGCTTAGGAGATGCTGCAGTGTCATCTTTGAAGTCATAGTGATACCAGTTACTAGAAGATGAAAAAGTAGAAATGAAAGCAGTTGATACATGATATACTTCCATTCATCTGCTATAATGTCACCCATAGTTTGTCCACAAATAATTGAGCACAGAGCATTGCAGGATTTCTAAGATCCCAGTAGAAATAGGGAATATCGTGTACCCTGTGTTGAGGGCATAGTACCCCTAAGCACAGTGTAGATGATGGTCACTGCATGCCAGAACATTTGTGTCCTGTTTCTTTGACCCAGAGTAAACATACTTCATCAGAGAGGTTCTGAATTGTATAATGGGAGAGACATTCTGCATGTGTTCCTCTTTTTACCACAGCCTTGACTATGCCCCTTCTTGAGAAAATTTGGGGGGAAGAGGAGGAATAGAAGATTTTATTTCTTTAATCATCAAAATCTTTATTCCATGAACATAAATATTTTCTAGTATAGTATTGAGAATCAACGCTGAATTCCAAAATGACTCTACCATACTGGATTTTCAAGTTTTTGAGTTCTTTAAGCCTTATTTTCTTTATCTAGAAATAGCACACAACCAGCCAGAATCATGTTCTTCTTCTTAAGTCTGGCTGGGACCACATGATCCCTTGTAATTCACTTATTTAAGTGAATAGTTGAGAAAGTCAAGATCCAGAAGCATGGAAGCCCTAGCTCATAGTGCTGAGATCTAGTTACTAACAGATCTACAGTCTCAAGTCTTGATCTGTCTTCTTTCCAATTACATCTGCTAAACTCTCATTCTAAAATTTAGTGATTCTGTGCTTTTTTCCTCATTCTTAAAATTCCATTATGTGATCTTTTAGAACGGAAAGTTAAGAGTTTTTGTATTGAAAGTGAGAAAATAATATGAATCCTTATGCTACAGTTTCTAATTCAGGGGTCTTTGTTTTATATTTCCATAGTGAAGACTTAAATACATATTTGAAGCTGTGTGTATGCATACACACACACACACACACAAACAACACATACGTATTCTCATTCACAGAGAGAAAGGGAAGAAACTAGCATTAAGTGTAGTGGAATCTGGTAAGATTTTCTTTCTTTAAATTTATTTTCGTGCATCATTGTTCTCCATTCGGTCCGTAGTTTTCTCACCACCACAGCACCTGTGAACCATCACCATTGTGCCTCTTCCCTCCCCTATTTTGACACCTCTTCCTCCCCTTCCCTTGCTGTTTGCCTCAAATCGATGGTCAGCTTGCAAGTTTTGTCTTTTTCTTGATAGTAAGGTTTTCTATTAAAGAAAAAAGAAATCCTCTAGGACTCATCCTGGACAGAAAGTCCTTCACCTGTGGCACATTCACACCAGCCCACACCTACTGGGACATGTCAGACACACCAGTTACCCTAAAATGCATATCTTCAAGATGTGGGAGGGAACTTAATCAGACATGGGGAGAATATGCAACCTACACACAGATAACAGCCTCAGCCAGAAATAGGGTTTTTCCCCACCTTATCAATATCATAATGAAACACTGAAAGAGACATTATTTGAGGACCTGCTATTTATATGTTTTCTCCCAATCCTAGTATCTGAAACAAACCCAGTAATTATTCATTTGGATTAAAGCAATTGAGGCAAACACTGAGGTGGGAAAGATAATTTGGAGAAAATACTAGAACCATCATCTTTCTTGTATCTTCACTTTGGTCTCCACTGATTCCTCTTTTCAGTTCTCTTTCATTTTATATGTTCTCATGACCCAGAATCTTTCTTCTATTACAGTGTAATTCTCCTTCGCTTAATACCTAAACTAATAAAAAAGTACACCATTTCTTCTTTTTCTCTTGCTATTTTCTTCTGTTCAACACACGGTTATCTTCCTCTTCACTCGTAGACATTTTCTTGATATAAATTCCCTGAAATTCTCTCACTGACTTGATAGTGTAGATGTGTAATGGGTATTTCTCAATGCTCATCTTAGTTTTGTAAAGTTGATACTAGTTATTTGTGTTTCTTGAAATTCTCCACTAGTAGCACCAGTCTCTGGTTTACCTTCTGCATTTCTGACAGTTGTCCTCTTTCTCTGCCTTTCTCTTCTAAACAACTCAGTCTACTTCTTTGTTTACACTCATTTGGATTTTGGCCTACTGTCTCATGAATAGTCTTGTTCATTTTTTTTTTACTTATATATCCTCTAATAAGAATTCACAGATGTAGACAGACTAGCTATCTGCTTAATTCCTGGGACCTAGTAAATTTTAGCTAGTCAAATACTGATTGAGTTAGATATCAATAGATAACTAAATCAACATGTCTGGAAGTAAATTCATCATCTTTTCTCTTCGTCCAAACCTGAGCCCATTTTATTGCCTATTTCAGTCTACCTTGATCACATCAGTGGATTCTCTACCCCCCAACACATTAGAAACTTGGATTTGGGTTTTTCATTGGATCACTCTTTATTCTTCCTCTACTTCTCATATTCTCTAGTGAAATAAGATACATGTTTCTGAGGATTACCCAAGAGTTCAAAACAGAAAGGGGAGAAATGGTATAGAACTTAAAAAAGTAACATAGGGAACACATGCTTTAACATCTATGTAATTTTATATAAGGAAGTCTTCATATAATTATCCATCCTTATATAGTTAAGAAACAGTTGAGGTTGGGAGATGATTGAGGACCATTTGGCATAAACATTTGGTTGAATTAGGAAAGGAAAATAAAACAAAAAATTGTTAGGTAATTTATTATGACTCAGTTACATTCCAGCATGAAAATCATCTTTTTAATGCAATGACAGTTTTGTTTTATAGCAAACCTTGAGAGTAAATGTATTCCATCTATCAAAACAAATGTGAAACATTTTCAATTTATGCAACCTTTTGACTGCTTGATTTACTTACATCATAGACAGCTGGTTCATTTTTTCACTTCTTATTTTCAGTCCTAAAATATTGCTAAAGTAGTTAACAACAGTTTTAACAATGGTTCATATATTGTTAATAATAACCTTTTTCATATTTTGTTCCAATTTTATATGATGTAGGATCATGGTTTTTAAATTTAATTTGTTTGATTTCACAGTTCTTTTCACACTCATGAAAGTAACACTAGTGCAATATGTTGTTTGATAGGACTGAACTTACCCTGAAGACTTTTGAAAGATAATACATATTATGCAAATTGGTGGCTTCTATTATCCCTCTTTAAGTAAACAGACTTTGCATAATGCTACCCTTTATCATTATGTCTGTAAAGGTTCTTAAAATCTTGATCAACAAAAAATCTCTTGTGCATAGAGAAAAGGCAACTGCTAATCATCTGTCTTTTAATATGAGAGATGTTACACAAGCTAATACTTTTGTCCCTAAAAATTATAATCAAGACCAACCATTCTTTGTGAAGCTTTAAAAAGGGTGAAGGTTTATGATGACAAAAAACTTATTTATGCTAAACAAATATAACTCAACATGGGTTAAATTATAAAAAATAGAAAATTTTTCTTGACTTTTAGCTCATCATCCCTTAAAAAATTATCTCCTGTTGGTTTACTTTCAAGGTAAAAATTAGTCATCCTGGGCAATTTAGTAAAACATTTTTAGAATAAGGATACAGTTTTTCTGGAGAGGAATGGCTTGGCAAATCTCAAGGAACAAAAGCTTTTATATTAAAATTACGCTTTAAGTCTGAAAATCATTAACAGCACTCATTTATTCTTGTCATTTAACAACAGTCTTAAGGGGATTATTGAAGAATTTGGCATAGAAAGTTTTGCTTTGCTGGAAAGAGAAAAATAGAACATTGTGCAAAAATAATTTAGTTGTATGAAACATGATAAATATTCTTTCATGTGCATTTTCTAGCCTTATTTCTACTTTATGTAAGTTCTGGAAGATACAGTAACTCTATCAGCTTACAGTGTTTTCTGGGCACTAGAGCGTATTAAAACTATGAAATAAGTAAATTACTGCAGTTCTATATATTGCTTTCTATTAAGTAGAAGCACAGTGTTACAGAGAAATTTTTATAAACCCTCCTGCATATTTGTAGGACATAGTAAAATATTTTGATATATTTAGATACCATTCCTTCTTGTTCTTGGAGAGCACCCCCTAACCCCACTTAATTTTTTTGCTGTTGAGAAGTTGTCACTATATATCCCCACCCCCCATTCTCTGAAAAGCCTTGTTCATTTTCATTATAATGTTTTCATTAATCTGGCCCCCCACCTTCAGCAGCATGTAAGCTCATATTTGCCTAAGGCTTTATCAGTAATATCCAAAACAGAAGTAGGCATTTAGTAATATTTATGCGTTGATTTATTTAAATGTTCTCTTTCTGGCTGTTCCCATTGTTCATTAACTTTTTTAAAAATTTTTGTCTAGATGGAATGAATTTATTTATGTGGCACTTTTGTATACACCACCTTCCTACCCACCCCCAATTTTCTTTTATAATATCAACTTGCTAGCCAGTTTGTTTCTCACTGTGCTTGGTGTTGAAATATAGCAGGGAATGAGATGGACTTTGTCCTTCCCTTCATCAAACTTAGCATCTCTTTAATACCAAAGATTCAGGTTGATATCATTACCTTGTAAATAATCTCTCTCATCTCCTGTGTCTTAGAACAGGTACCTATCATTGCCAAACCCTCATTAGTATTATCCTCATTACAGCTAATAAAATGAGTAATGCGTGCCTAAATGTACAACGATCTTCAGATTTATTGATCCTGTCTTATTTTTCAGCAGTTTTTACCTACATTGAAGTATTGAATTTTGATCACTCAATAGAATATGGTTCCTTGTTTAGTTTTATATTCATTTTAGAAATTTCTCACAATCTATGTACAAATATATTTTAAAATAGTAACTTTTTGTTCACATTTCTAGTCCTGTAATTTCAACAAGGTCTAGGGTTTTCTGCAGCTCTGTGGGAATTAATTAAATGAGACATTTTCCTTCCCCTTTGGCAGAATTTTACTTGATTAAGTATATTAAAAAGGCTCTGGCGCTGATTTCAAAAATGCCTAACGGTCAAAAACTGTGATTGACTTTTAATATTTATGAGATTTATTCCATTTTTTCCTTACTTTAGTTTGCTTTGTAGATAGTATACACCATGCTATTTTGCTTTACCTTATTATTCTGTTTTGATTACATGATGTTTTTTAAAACAACAATAAAGCATGTTTTCTTTCAGATCCTGAGAATGTGCGCCGACCAAATGGCAGTTAGCCCTGGCTTTTTCTTTAGCCAAAATTACATCCCCATTTTCCATTACCTCATTTATATCTTTTTTTAACCTTCATTCTTTTTATATATTTAAAATTCTCAAACATTCTTTAATGGTTTATTTTCTGAAGTTTACTTTAGACTACATAAAGTCTTACAGTATAAAGAAATGGGAATGTGCATTAATTTCTTTCCCATGTTCCTAGTTCTTCTTTAAGAACCTGTATCTTAAAAATATAACAACAGTGTTTGGCAGCTGTACAGATCTGCGTGTTAATCATAAACAGAATCAGATTCCTCCAGGTCTTACAGTTTTGCCAGTAGTGTTTCCAATTGTTGATATTTCAATAATTTGTTTTGTGATTTTTTTTTAAGCAAAACTTAACAAGAGGATAATATTAAAAATGTTAATAATTAATGTGTACTTGCACTTAATTCTATATTCCCTACCCTAGTATACTTTACATAAATTAAGATAAATGGTAGAATTATATATTCATGTTTTACAAGTAAAGAAACTAGACGAGGAAGGTTAAAATGACTTGCTATGAAGATATGCATCATGACTTTCATTTATAGTTCAAAGAAGGGATTATATGTTAATTTAGAATATGTGACTGATATGTATTATATAATGATTATAACTAGCATATAGTTAATATTGCAATAATAAATAATGTTATATTTTAGGAATCTATTTAGATTAAAATTCTCAGTTCAGTTTTTAAGCTTTCCTATAATTATTTATGGAAATACAACATAATAGCTATTATAGTGATGGTCAAGGCCATTTAGAATCCAGCTCTCTTTTCTAGTGTGTTTGTTTACTTTCATATTATTCTGGTTTTAATAATATTACTCTTCTATGAAAATGTTATAATACTTGTCTTTGATAGTTTTGGATGTCTGAGTGAAATGCTCTATTTCTCTCAGTAAGTGGAATGCCTTAAAGCTGTATTCAGTTAGAATGTGATATAACAATGAGATGCTTAATTCCTCCTAGAAACCTTACAGTTGAGATCTTTTAGTTCTAGGGTGAGGGAAAGATGATCACGTGTAAAACAAAAAACAACAGCGTAGTAAGATTTTGATACTCTCTCACTTTCTTTTATCCAAAGTTATATTTTGCTATGTTAGAGAGAAAATATTGGTCATCTTGCTGGACTTGAGGTTTAAACAGTTCTCTTCAAACTGAACCATTCTTACCGATTGTTTGCCTTATACTTTTTTAGTTCTGTTTGAGTTTTCTTTTTGCATGAGCAAATATCTCATGAGATTTCTCTAAAATTTTAGTTTCACAAATGAATTAGGCCAACCCTAAGTAGAATATGTTTCTGGAGAGGAATTGTTCCAGAAAGTTAGTAATAAAGTTGTTAGTTGCAAAAATGAATTAAAGACACAAACTTTTGCTACTTACTAAAATGGAATTAGCAATTTGAACTAAACAAACCCCTGTGGATTCTGCCCTGAAACATTTGAATCTGGTGTTGAGAAAACATCCAGTGGAACGTGAAGTTGTTTTAATCCCAACTCTTAAGTTCACAGTAATGCTTGTAAAGCTTCAAGCATTCTGACTTGAAAGGCAGACATTTTTTTCCCTGAATAGTAAGGATCAGTAAATTAGGAGGATAAAGTATTAATAAATGAGCCTAGAGTTATAATTCAAATTTGTAAAATCATTGGCTCACTAAATATTCTGATTTTTGTACTATCAGTATTTTGTTGATATAAGTTATCTTAATGCTTTTAAGAGATTTTTAGTATTCAGCAAACTCTATGAAGATAACGTTGAGATTCATTTAAAGAACTCATATTTAATTAGTCATATAAAAGGCACAAATTCCATTTGAAATAACTTTTATTCAATGCAGAATGTATTTTCTATTGGCAAAACTAGAGTTTTCTCTAATTTCCTGTCATCATTTTTATAAATAAAATGCTTATTTGGCTAAAATCTTAAAATTATTTTTCCACTGGAAGTTAGAGCAGTCTCAAGGTTTTTTAAATAAATTTTTAAGGATCTTGAACACATATTCAATTTTGATTTAAAATAAAACTAAGATTTGTTCTACATTACGGCAAATATTTACATTTTAAAAAAACAAACTGCTGTATTTGTTCAGTACAATTTGTACACTAACTAGGATTATGGATACAAATAATCATCTGTAGTGTATTAAGGAAACATGAAATGGCATTCATAAATCCCCTTTTGTAGTTTTGGTAAAATTCACTTGAAAGACTATTTGTAGAAATAAATTGTGTAAAGTAATGTACATGTGACACTGACATATTTAGAAACTGAAGAATGAAGAGTTCTGTGTCATTTAAATTGGAGACTGTCCCTCTTCAGTCAATAGGCTTGATCATCATCTGAACCGCTTTCAAGGAATATGACCCGCCTCTGTATTCAGCCCAAAAAATTCCATCTTGGTGCTTGCTTCTGTAATGGCCTCCTCTGTACCACACTCCATTTAGGTTGGAATGTGCACAGGCATTGTACCACCAGCCTCCTTTATGAAAGTGGGCACAGTTTCCTTTGAGGAAAAAATAGAGATCAAAGTAAATGTTTATTCTAAGTGTGGTACTATGTAAACCATCAAAAACATAGTGAACCTTTGGAACATTTTGAGTTTTTCTGAATTCAGTCACCTTTAACTTAAAAGTTTTATTTCTTCATTTATTGTTACTTAGTATCAACTACTTTAAAGATCACTGGAATTGCCTTTTTTATCTTGCCCTTTGCTTGTTTAACACGTGCCTTTTTAAAAGTGGTTTACTTTTCTAAAGAGCAGGGTACATAAAATACAAGCATTTTTTGTGTGTGAGACAGAAGGAAAGAGATTGTAAAAAAAAAAAAAAAAAAGGCATGGAGTTGCAAAAACAAGTTAAATTGGTTTGGGGAATAGAATTCCCAAAATAGCAAAAGATAAATGTAAAATAAAATATAACTTCTCAGAATAACCTCTCTTGGCCATACCATATAAAAATAGCACCCAACCCACTTCACCCACTGCTCCCCATCGCTTTCTATTTCCTTACTCAGTGTTAGTTTTCTTAGCGATCATACCTCCTCCCAACAGATCCTTTTGTCTCCTGCAGAGTAAGGACAGTAACTTTGTTCACTGCTGTGTCATGGCCACCTACAACAGTGCCTGGTATGCAGTGGATATGCAGGTAGTGTTAGTTACAGAATTTAGGCAGTTGAGAGTTTTGTTTCCAGATGAATGCGTTTTTGTGGTGTTTCCCACCCCCAGGCACAATTAGAACAACAGAACCTTGTTCTCCAGAGTTCACACATGAGTTTGCGTTATAGAAAAGGTTCTAAAAGCTGTTACTTTCAGTACGCTACATTCTTTTGACTGAATCCATAGTGACCTTTCTGGGAAGATTTTTAAAGGCATATACTTTAATAACAGCATTCTATTTAATGTGTAGAATATGTGGATTCTACAAAGGATATACCCATCAATTTTTTCTTACTCACCTGCATACATATCTTTATCTCTGTCTAATGTGGTAAACTGTTTACCATTATGCCACATCATAGAATCCCCTGCATTTCCCTGGTAAGTTCCCAAACGCAATCTGTAGAATTCACTTTCAGGTTCCAGACGAAAGCTGCTATATTCTGCGTAGACTTTTTTATCACTCCAATCTTCTAATTCAATCAACAACTTATAATTGTCTTGATTGCTAAGCCTGTAGATATTTTCCAGACCGAGCCAATATTCTCCATCAGTATTTCCAAACCCTTTCTGTTAACAAAGAACATAGAGTGTATAAATAGGGTAGAGATAATAAAACTCTTTTGTAGATAAGTTTTACACATTCTGTAGCATGAAGATACTGGTTATTTAAGTGATAATGTGAACTTCAATTTCCACAGGTCACCTGATCTTTATAAGCCCCACTTTATTTCTTTTTCTTAATTTATCAGCATTATTTGTATGGCTAGCTTCCATCCCTAATCAGTGAACTACTAGTTTCTTTGAAAAGGGTTCCTGATCTCCCTCATACATATACAAAGAGCCACATTTTTTTTTCCCCTAATAGCATCTAGATACTGTCCCCCCCCCCGCCCCCCATAACGATAGTAATCTTCAAAGTTAGCTATCCCTTTCAGTATTTGCCTTTGCAGGCGTGCAGCAAAATGTAAGGTTTGGAAAACCTCATCTTAACGCTAAATGTGTGGGGTTTTCTTACATATAATTTGCTTTTATTAACAGTGGTTTACATTACTGTATGATTCAGAAATAAAGGATCCCACCTCTTCAGATGTATGTTACCACACCACACCCACCACCAAGACACCCATAATCCTCCATCGTAGTCCTTTGGGCCCTCTCCCACCTTTTCAAGGAGGTTGTATTGCAGGGTTTTTGTTGCCTAGTTACTTAAAAGTTTATAGAACTTCTGGCATGGATCTGTATAGATATAAATATATATTAATGTCTCGCTTTCACTTGCCAGTACAGTGTCAACTAAAAGGGAATAATCCCATGTTGCCTCACAAATTGTGAATGAATAATAATTTAGAAAATATAATCTCTCCATCTGGCATTATTAAACTGAAAATTTATACCATTCATAAAATTAGCATAATAAATTTCAGAATTAATAACAAAGGCTAGTTTTCCCTTTTCAGAATTGGTATTGCATGATTCTGGTCCTATGTGAAAATCTAGGTGTACACTACTTCCCAACAGAACCAGTGTCAAGTGTCATCAATTTAAGACCTGTAGCATGATTATCAGAGGTAATTAGCCCCCAAATGGGTCATTTTTTGAATGTCATTTAAATACTTGATTGTGGGTACAAATGTGACCATAAAAAAAAGTTATTTTAGAAAATGAAATAAAACTAATCTTTGCAAAATATCAAATTATGTATAAATTATCCTGACTGAAAGAGGGGAAATTTTAAAATACCTTTATTTTTTACATTAAAACCAAAAATGAGAATCTTTTCGGTAAAATGTAGATAATGAAAAACATATGGATAGTTTTTTTTTAAACTGCATGTTACTCATTGCATAGAATGGCTGCTATTTCAAGAGTGTCTTTGTCCCAATTACTGAAGGTCTGAATCACTGATTTACCTTATAATTTTCCCAGTTTCTGAAGAAGTTGACAGAGCCGTCTGTTCTTTTCTGAATAACAGTCCAACCCCCTGGATCCAAACTGTTCTCACACCATAACTGCATTGGCCCATTGCTGTTTTCAGGTTTAATCATATAAATTCCGCTGACTGAATGTCCAGCATCTTTGGCATGCTGACAGTCTTTGAATGGTCCTGTAATTAAGATATCATTTATCATCGAAAAATTAATATGAAAATAGCCATTCTAAAATAGTGGGTTTTTTCTAAATTAGTTTTTAACTAAGAATCTTTACTATTTTGTCTTTTTTACTGATACTGTTTTTTCTTCAAATTTTATTGTCATTTGTTTATATTATATGCCTATATAAATTTAGAGGTACATTTTCATACCATATGTGCATGTGTCATTCGTCCTCCCCAATACCACATTTTATTTATTGGTACATACAATACTACAAAAGTATATACAGTACTACAAAAGTAAGAATTACCCCAGCCCTATTCTCTTGAACATTAACTTGTTTCATTTTTCACTTTTGTTGCAAGTCTTTGTCCATATACATACATTTTTTTTTAACTTAAAAATTTTTTATTAGGAAAAAATTGAAACATATATAGAAAAGACTAGTATAATAAAGCCAATCACTCAGCCTCCTAATTAATAGCACATGGCCAAACTTGTTACATCTCTACCACTCACCTAATTCTCCCCCAGACATCCATCATATACGTATATTTTTTTTTATTGTTACATAGAAAATTGGAATCTTCTTTTCATTTTAGCAAAAATTTCCGCGGGACTATTCTCTATTCTAGCAGTCTTTGATATTCATGTATCTTTGTTTATTCCTCTGTCACTGGATATTAAGATTTCATCTGATTTTTGTTACTATAAATGCTGCACAAAGTGTCTTCATTCTTACTGGCTTCATTTTTTTTTTTTTTTTTCCCTATTTACTTACAAGAATGCCCAGGGATTGATCTACTGGATCAAGGGGTGTGAACACTTCTAAGTTCTTCATGTAGCCCCATTTACAGCTTAGGCAAGTTGATTTCAGTGGAACACACCAGTCCCTGAGGTGTTTAGTGAAAAATAGGTATCA
The DNA here is from genome assembly GCA_004024925.1 of Scalopus aquaticus. Lineage (NCBI taxonomy): Eukaryota > Metazoa > Chordata > Mammalia > Eulipotyphla > Talpidae > Scalopus > Scalopus aquaticus. The sequence continues at coordinate 30,447 of PVIJ01016357.1, forward strand.
TGCTCAAATAGTTTTTAGAATTGCTACATATTAAATTTCCTTTTTATGAAACTCACAGTTTATATTCATATATTAAAGATTGAGAAGCACTGAAGTAGTTTAACAAACTTGCAGAATCTTTTATTAACAGAACTCATTAAGAATATAGTTTAGGAATGTTGGCAAAATGCCTTTCTGAAGAGTTGTGTCAAACTATGACTAATAATATTTTCTTTACACAATGACCCTGTGATCATTTACAGATGTTATAGATGAAAGTTAGTCTAAGGTCATGCATTGTGGAAAGTAATGAACCCTAAATTTAAACTCATTTCTTTCCCAGAGTCCATGCTCTCAACTACAATGTTGCATTTTTCCCCGTGTTTATAGTTCTATGAATTTTCTCTTACACTTTTAGATCTAAAGATAGTTTATAGTTTTACTGAACATTCTTTAATTTGCCCCTTCTCCAGTATTTGACCCTTTGTTTTTCAATAAGCATGAAAAAATACTAAGTGATTCAGAAATAGAAATTACCTTAAGGATTGGAAATTTCTCAACTCTGACCCATACAATTTTTAGAAAGTATGTGATAATAGAGTTTAGTTAGTAAAGTTCATATAAAAAATCTGTACCGTGAAAAAATCTGTACCGTGATGATAATAGTATTCTTGATATTTTCAGAAACATGTTATCTTTATTGTGCTAAGTATATTCAAGGGCCTCTTTTGGCCTTTTTAGGGTAGAATTAATCTGATGAAATAAATAGTTACACAATTACATCACTAGAGAGCCTGAAGTCTTTTTTTCTAGATTGCTACATGAAGACCAAACACTTTTCTTTTTTTTCTGACTTCTTGTTTCATTGTCTTTTAAGTATCATGTAGGCTGTTAATAATTTTTGTTTAGTAAATAAGTCAATTAACTTGCCTTATTTAAAATACAGGGAAGTTGAAAACCACAAATAAAATCAGGAGATTATCAGTTTTTCTAGTTCAGATTTCTGTTTTATTTATACGTTTCACATTTTTTAAAATTATACTAGTAATATAATAACCATAAGCAGTGTATACATTGCTTGTTAGAATCTGAAAAATTTGAGAATTTAAGAAACTGGAAAGACTTAAAGTTCTTTTTCTTGGGTTATATTTTCTTTTTTTTTTTTTTAAGATTTATTTAGTTATACATACAAGCTGGGGTACAGGCCAGAGGCATGGGACGGCGAGAGCGTTCACCAGAGACAGAGTGGGGAGCAGAACAGGCAGATCAGAAATACACTGCTGAGGGGAGCAGCGGGCAAGGCAGGAGAGGTCTGCCGCGCCATGTGGGATTCTCCCTGGCTGGGCGTCGAACTCGCATCGCCACTGCCGACAGCTCCACAGCGCAGCCCTCAACCGCTGCGCCACCAGGGAGGCCCTGGGTTATATTTTCTTTAGGTATTTTGAATTTTTTAGTTCTTAGAGACTTAATTTGATTCTTTTTTTTTTATAGTTTTAATTTTTCTTCCAAGATTTCCTCTCTTGAATTCATTAGGAACATATTTTCCTTTAAGCTGTAATAATGACTTTAAAATCCTTGTTCCTTCTTTTCCTAGTTAACTGAGAATTTTATCATGAGTGGATTTTGGGTTTTGTCAAAAGCTGAAACTACCAAGATGATGATAAGGTTTTTCTTCTTTTGTTTGTTAATATGGTGAATTCTATTGACTATATTTTTAATGTTAAACTAACCTTTTGTATTCCTGGGCTACCCTGAACTTGGTCATGAGGTGTTATCTCTTTTACATATTGCTGGATTTTACATGCTAAAATTCTGTTAACAATTTGTTTTATGTTCACGAGGCTATTGATTAGTCTATACAAGCTCTTAAGTAGGTTTTTAAACTTGGGAGGACTATGATATAAATAGTGTTTTGAACTTACCAGACTGGCCATAAGTTAGATGACATTTCATTTTTTTTTTTTTTTAATTAACAAAAGGGTTTATTTACAAAAAGGGAAAGGAAAGAGATAAAGAATAAATTGGTGAGTGCGTCCTACCAGTTCCGCTGAGCTGGAATCTCAATGGCACAGTCAAAAACCTGGCAATCCACAACCACGAGCAACAACCCCCATCAAAGCTCACAGGTCTGGTTTTTAAATACCAAAAAAACATTGCTTAACTCCACCCCTAGTCCTCAGCATCCTTCCTTCGGTGATGATGGCATTCTGGGATTCGTAGCCCTAGGTGTCTTGGATCTCTCTGGCTTGAGGTGGGGGTGGGGTCCTGGGACACTCCCCTTTCCTGAAGACCACCCTCTTACAGTACCACTTTGCTTTGTTTTTTTTTTTTGTTTTTTTTTTATAATATATATTTTTATTCTTATTTATGTCTTTTACATTTTGCATTCCCCTTGGGTAGCCCACCACCAATTCACCCGTGATCCATCTCCACGGTCCCTTGTGTTCTTTTCTATTCCATTTTGTGCCCTTTCCCTTCCCTCCCTCCGGCTCCTTCCTCCCCCCCTCCCCCCCCACTGATTGTCTCTCTCCCACCCGGCCTCCCTATAGTCCTGTTATAAGTGAAACCATTCGATATTTTTCTCTTTCTTTCT